>APFE031731204.1:470222-519667 GCA_000404065.3 Pinus taeda | reverse complement strand
TAAAGATGGATCTATTCTGGTTTAATTCCCCCATTTAAATAGGCTACATTCCAAGTGAATACCATGGGTCAATACCATGTGCCATTTTGGTGAATACCATGGGTCAATACCATGTGCCATTTTTATTTTTATTAATACTAATATTAGGGTCAATAATTTTTTTTTGCATGGTATTAATAACAATCTAGTCCATGGTATTTGTCCCATAGTATTTTGCCCATAGGTTTCACCTAAATATAACACATTTTTTGAGTGTTCATCAATATAAGGTGACTTATGGAGAAAATATAAAAAATGTTCTATTTGTTTACTATATCTCTCATTTATTTATATTTTTATTAATTTACCATACCTCTTTTACAAATATGGTATTTGGCCCATAGGATTCACTTAAATAAAGCCTCTTTCCTGAGCCTTCATAAATAGAATGAGGGTTATGCACTAGATATAAAAAGAGGTTTTATTTATGTACCATACGTCTAGTTTATTTATATTTTTATTTATTTACCATATCTTTTGATTAAGTATAAAAAAACGTTTTATTTATTTACCATACCTCCAATTTACTTATATTTTTATTTGTTTACACCCTTGCATGTATATAATGTGACTTATGGAGTAAATATAAAAAATGTTTTATTTACTTACCATACCTCTCATTTATTTATATTTTTATTAATTTACATATCTCTTTTGTAATATGTATTTGCCCATAGGATTCACTTAAATAAAACCTATATCTTGGAAAATACCCTCTCCCTTAAATAAGGTGGGCTATTTGAGGTGATTTTAAAAAATGTACTATGATACAAAATATTCACCCACTAAAAATTTAAAACCCCTTAATTTCGCCAAAGGGCGAACATTCGCCCCTAAAATTTTCCATGCCTACGCATACTAGCAATTCTCTGGGCATATAGGACTGTGTGCAAAACCATGACTGTGCAAGCACCGCCAAGGCTGGAGTATCAAGCAACTGAAGCAAGCCCTAAAATACTTGGAGAATTTAGGCCACACATGATAACACCAATAGATGCGACAGTTCACTAAACCTTGGAAGTAGAAATCCAACAGGGAAATTTTAAGATCCAAGAACTTGGAAAACAAAGGGTGCGATTAAGGAGGAAAAGTGCTTTGGTAGAAGCGGGAGTCAAGAAGCTGGAAGATGAGATAAGGGATGAATTTCTCGATAAAAAAACCATGGTGATAAAATAGGATGTGCATGATCATGCTGAAAAGCTTGAGGACTATCGTTGCTAATTGATCAGTCTAATGCCTTGGCTTGGACCGCATATTACTAAGAGAATTAACCAGGCTAATGTGCTACAAAGGATAAGGTGCACAATGCAACCAGTAACAGTAAAAGGTAGGTATTTCCTAGAAGGAATGTTGGATGATCAGAGGAAACTGCACATAGGTGACGCGGCCACCTGACTAGCCGAGGAAGGAATAATATTCATGCTCGAAGAATCTAGACAATAGCACAAGACTATAAACAAATGCAAGGGATACTAGCATAGATGTAGAGAAGCAATTTAGATACAAAAGTCTCGGAACAATGTATTAAGCAAATCTAGCCAGGTGCAGCTTAGTGCACTGCTGACCTCCACGCAATTCGAGAACAATTGGAGGGACGTCATGCCAAGATTGTCGTGATGATAGAGTGACTCGAGGGTGAGTCAAGATGTTTGTGTTGGGGGCCTGTTGGGCATGGAATCCCCCCAAGGGCATGTTTTGGGGCTTAAACCCAAGTTTTGATTGAATCCTATTGTAAAGCTCCGTGAATTGCAGGCGCGGAGCACGAATTCATAATAGAGTCATAGGCTTGTCTACCCTAGCTTTGTAATATAAAGTCAGCTAGATAGACCTATCCATAGTTCGCAGACCATGGGATTGTATAAATAGAGTGAGGCTCTAAGTACATAAGAGAATAAAGGAAGAATAGAAGATGAGAAGTCTAGGTGATTGAATCACAGTATGAAGTGTGTCTTTGGGTCATAGAGTAGGAGAAGGCTCTACAACTGAGTGCGCAGAGGCCTAGTAGTCCACAGTTGAGTGCGCAGACCCGTACAACTGAGTGCGTAGGGAAAATCAAGTCTGTAACCGTGGAAAGAATCAATAAAGAGAAGTTTGGTTATAATTTTATGTATCTGTTCTTGGGTTAATACATGCTTGATATAACTTCCAAATATATTCTTTATCTACTGTGCGCACCTATATGAATGTTTTATGTTGTTAAGTATAACTCAAAGCACTCAAGTAGGAAAAGATAATTTGAAAATAAGCAAGGTCTTGGGTAATAGTGCAAAACGCTACACAACCCCAGGATAGGGCTCCGTGAAGGCAGTGTATCAGGTCGCGAGTTATGGGAAGGTGCACAAAGCAACCTGTGCACAAGGAGAAACCGCAGACCAGTCAAAATCATCAAACATCTCCAAGGTGTGGAAACCTGGTTCTAGCACCCTCCCATACTACTTTCAGTCAAACTTCAATCTGCGCTTTGTGAACTATTCCTGAAATGGCTAGTACTACTAGGATTTTTTTGGCTAACTAACTCTGAACCTGGGTTAGGCCCCAATAAGCTAGCAGAAGGGGAGGGGAAGTGAATAGTCCCATGATGCTAGCATGAATATACTATAGGAAAAATAAAGAAAAGAAATAAAAATTCTAAAATACATGATAGATAGAGTGAGGAATAATCTAGAGAAAATACAAGGCCAATTGTAAGAACAAGGATCTACACACCTGATATTGTATGCTTAGAACAATATGATGTGATTCTGAGTTTCAATACATGGAAATTATTGGAATGCGGTATCAAAAAATTGAAGGTTAATGTGAGGCTTAGAGGAGAAATTAGGTGATTTGTTATGCCAGGTATGCCAAAAAACCACTGAGGTGATTTCCAAGGAGGTTGATAAACCACTTACCACTTGCCTAGAAGGTTGACAAACCACTAATTTCTTTTGAAGCATAATAAAATACGAGAGATGGTATAAATCCATTGGGGTGCTTGCTAGAAAGGTCTAATAAGCCACTAAATGCTTGTTGAGGAGGTTGATAAACCACTTAGTGCTTCCAAGTAAGCTAATAAACCACGTAGATAGTGAGTTATAGGTTCGTACAATTCTTATCTTTAAAATGCATTTGGTAAAACACCTCTAATGTAAACCCATACGCCTAGAGATGAGTATTACCTTTGTTGATTTTGGTTGAAATCCTTAAGAAAGAAGTCCCTTGGATCATGGATCTAGCTCAGGGTGGATGACTATATGAAAGAATGTGGTGAAATTGACCTATGGTTGGGTGGAGAGCTGAAGCTCCACTTTCATTTTCAAACCATCTCTAGCCATTAAAAAAAGTGGCACATATTACATATATTTTAATATGAATGATTACTATGACTAATATTTTATTAGTTGATGTATGTATATGTAACGTTGTTGAATGGTCATTGAAAAATTTTGCATGTCTCTAATGGGAAATATTCCTTGGATATTCTTTTGTCCAAGCTCGAATACTAACATTCTATGGATAAAATGAATGCGTATTTATCTTATATGAAAATATGGTTGGTTTAATGAAGACATGTGGTTAACTATCTTTACATGTGTTCTCATTGTTTTCATGCTTATAAGTTGAAATGTTCTCTAACTTGTTTAATATTATAATTCACTATGTTTATGTAGAGAATGGATTATGCACTACGTGTGTTTTGTATGATAGACATATGTAAATTTCTAATGTTTTATTCTCATCGTGGGAGTAATCTAGGCTATGTTTAGATCCAAGGAAGGCTCATTAGAGCCTTTGAAAATCATTGCAGTCTCTGAGTCTATTTAGTGGAAGTCATAAGATTGCATTCGATTGAATAGGCGTTTAAATTATTTATATGAAGTAATTTTTGTTTTAGAGGAGTTAGGTGGAAAATAGATGGGGAAATGTCCATTTAATGATTGCAAAATTAGCTGAAGTTTGTCTTCACTCTACCTTCTTCTCCTTCCAAGGTGAGATATTTGAACAAACTTTAGGTGTTGGGATGGGATGGCCTCTTTCACCGATTGTAGCTAACCTCTACATGGAAAAATTTGAGAAAAAAGCTCTTGATTCTTACCCTTTAAAACCTAAGTTCTGGGTCAGGTTTGTGGATGACAACAACGTCAATTGGCCTCATGGTGATAATGAACTTAAGAACTTTTTGAACCATCTTAATAGCATATCGAATGACATTAAGTTCACAATGGAGAAGGAAGAGAATAACTACATACCTTTCCTAGACATTCTCCTGATAAGAAAGGAGGATGGTTCCATAGGTAATAAAGTATTCGGGAAAAAGGTGCATACGAAAAACTACCTCCATGCCGATTCGCATCACCATCTAGCCCAAAAGATGGGTGTACTACAAACCCTCTTCACTAGAGCTTGTAGAATCTCAGATGAGAACCACGCTGAAGAAGAGATTGCTTACCTTAAAAGAACTTTTGCCAACTCAGGATACAATAATAAAAGCATCTACAAAGCCATTCAAAAAGCCAAGTCAGGAAACAATACAAACAAATCTATTAACCCCATGACTTCTAATGCCTACCTCCCATACATTCAAGGCGTCACTGATAAACTAGCCAAAGTTCTCAAAAAGAAGGATGTCATAACTTCATTCAAGCCTTTATCAACTATCAAACAAAAAATGAAATCTGTAAAGGACAGCTAGGAAGAGCTGCAACAAAAAGGTGTATATATCATCACCTACTGTTGTGGAGAACAATATATAGGAGAAACTGGTAGGTCGGTGAAGATTAGGCTCAAGGAACATAGTGCTGATATCCATAAAGAAAGAACACACTCTTCAGCTTTAACTGAGCATGCTGGTAAAACTAACCACCATATATGCCTTGAGGACACTAAGGTTATTGCAAATGAAAAACACCATTTCAAGCGGAAAGTTCGAGAGGCCACTGAAATCATTAAACACTCCCGTAACCTTAATAGAGATGGAGGCTTGGAAATCAGTAAAAACTGGAATCCTCTTCTCTCACCCATTAAATAAATCTCCCTTCCCCTTCCTCCCCCTTCCTCCCCTCCTTTCCCTGTCAATCTTTCCCTAGCTCAACATAACACCTTAGGTCTTTAAGAAAATCAAATCCTTCTAGTGGGTTCTTTGACAAGCATATCACACCTTTTCCTTTAAACCTAAGACTCTTAAAAACTTTTAAATGAATTTTGTTAATTAAATACAACAATATAAAACTCTCATTTTAATCTTAGTTATTAAGTTGAAATATAAATAAATAATAAAATTAATTAATTAATTAATTAATGGATTAATATATTGTGATTAATTCAAATAAAAAATTAAATGAAATAATAAAGATATACATATATATGTAAATCTGTGTAAATAGCTACTATATTAATTAATAACATAGTAATTAGTAATAACATAAATGATTATATAAATTAAACACATAACAAAATAAAAATGTGTTATAAAATTATGGAATACATAATAGATGAGTATAATAGATTAACACAATTATAAAAATAAAATAAAAATTAATACAATTAAAAGAATTAAATATAATAAAAATATTGTAATATACACTTAAATTAATTATTAAATATAAATAAAAATTCAAAATGAAATCAATACAATTCTTAAAAATTGAATATAATAAATAAATAAATAATAAATAAAAAATATATATATATATTGAAAACTTTTAAAATAATTCCATCAAATACACATTAAATAGAAAATTAAATTAATTATATATATATATATATATATATATATATATTATATATATATTATATATATATATATATTTATAATAATATATAATATCTATATATATAAATTGATATTAATACATTCAAATAAATATTCAAATAAATACATATGGTTTATAAATACATTCAAATAAATATTATTATTAAATAAAGAAAACAGGAGTAAATAAAAAAGGTTGGCTTATACTGAACAGCCCTCCTTAACCCTATTTATCTCTCTCTTTTCTCTTCTTTGTATATCAGTCGTGAGGATGAGTCTTGGTATAGGCTCGAAACGTCGACAAAAATAATGAAGAACACTCTGGATTATCTGAATTCAATTTCTCAAAAACCACTCCACAGAAACCTGCAAACTAAGATTGAAAATTCATGTCGCTTCAAGCCTCCCTTTCCAAGCTAGATGGATATATTTCTTGGGAATGAGCACTATGATGAAGGTCATGGAGAGAGATTTCCCAATTATTAGAAAGAAAACATTTCTATCATGTTTCACATATGTTGGTTTGTGGCAAGAATTGGCCATATTGTTTGGGCATTGCTAATAGGGCACACAAAATGATTATTCCTATTACCTAACATCAATATCCATGTGACACTACACCGTTTCCTTGTGAGTAGGTAGTATATGTTGAAAAAATTTGGAATGGGTATTATAGATGTAGGAAGGTAGATGAAGAATCCCCTCCATCACATGATGAGAAATATACCATCATGTAGCACCTAGGTTTGGCATAATTCTCACCTCCCATCTTAATGCTATGGAACTATGATGCTATGACATGGAGGTATAGTTTGAAAATTATGAGGAAAATCTAGAGTTCCATATAATGTAAAGGCGTGGATATGAAAAAAGGGGCTTAGTCCTATAGTACCCTCACATAGGCTAAGATGTCGGGTGTTATATGGGTTGAGAAAATATACATGGAAATGATGTGGATGGTGTTGTGGAATATTGTTAATCTAGTGTGACACATGGAAGGTCAAATTGGCCCTATTGGATGGCTAAAGAGTCAGATTTTGGATGACACATGGCACCATCAAAGGAGACCACATGGCAAGGTGACATCTCTTTGAAGTTAGAATGATGTCAATAGGGAGTAGGGTAGACATGTGACATGTAATTAGATAATGTGGTCAGTAGGTGGCACCATGAGTCATAAAACATTGGAGGTGAAAGAGGAGATGACATCAAATAAAGGTTTTAAGAGACAAGAAGGTTACCATCAGCGTCTTCCATTTAGTGCCTAATAGAGAGCACTAATTGAGAAACCCTCCAACCACTCACATGAAATTTACTATTGTACCACAAAGGTTGATTAGGGAATTCTTCAAAGGAAAGGAGAAATGGTGTGGTGGCACAATGACACTATGAATTTGAGAGAGCCATATTGGATTTTTATCTATTGGTAGAGCCACGTATTCATTTTACACTACCACGTGGCCATGCTTGTTGATGTGGCAAGGTTTAATGAAAACATATTTAAATGGAAATAAATTCCAATGTAGAGCTCAGATTGAGAATCTGTATCATTATAAATCTCTTAATGAGACAAAAATAATGATGGATTTTATTTTGAGTTTCAAGGATAATTGGAGAGGAGTATTTTTGTGACCCTATATTCATAATGGACCTTGTATATTTGGTTAATATTTATCTAACACCTTCCAACACCTAATAAACACCCAAGACTTGGGAGGGTGTGTTACAAAGTGGTATCAAAGTGAAGTTTCAATAGTAGACCTAAAGAGACTTGCATGCATGTAGTTTACATTAATATTTAGTCTACTACTTTCCATTATATTTACATAAATGTTTTTATTCTTAGTTACACTTGATATAATGTTTGGTTTTACCTAATATCTAATTGATTATGTTATCTTTAAATCTACATACTATTTGAGATCTAATATTTTAGATGGTTTCATATCAACATGCTTATTGCAAATAAGTGAAGGTAATGGTGAAATTTATTTAATTACATTTTGGTTGGCTCAAAATATGTGTATAACAAAAAATAATTAGACACCAAGGAACAAGAAGTGAGAAAAAACATGAGTAGATGGATGGAGTAGTATAGTAGAAATGCATCCTATCATGATCAAGAAGAAGATTCAGTTGGGAAAAGAAAATAAGAAGACTCTCTTTATTGAATTGACACCCTTAGAAGCCTAAGAGTTCAACTGAGAAGTTGAAAATTAGATAATGAAAAAAAATTCAAATAATGAGAAAGGAAATAAAAGGTAAATGTTTTGATATTGTAGAGCCCATTAGATGTACAAAGGAAGAAAAAACATGATCTTATTTCCAGCTACCTAGATAGGCACAAGTCAAAATTTAGCCTACTAGAGCTCCAAAGGAAAAGGTTGAATACCACGAGGCTAGGAGGAAGAATGTCAAGGAAACGACATAGGCATGTAGATGAAGGCATAATTTTACTCAACACTCTAGAAAGAGAGTAAGAAACCCTCACTAATAATTAGATATTGTAGTTAACAAACAACATCCTCAGAGAGCTAGCAATAAGAGTTCAACTCTAGCAAATTTCAAGAAAGGAAATCCAACGAACCTTCGATGGAGAGATAAAGAAAGATAAAGAGGTGGAGACTTGGGATTGGGGATGATGAAATACTTCAAGGTTAATAACTGCTTTGAGAACATGAATGCTAGAGAACTACTTTTAATTTGAAAGGAGAGGTTGATATATGGTGAGAAGATTTGGATAATGTTAAAGACATTAGGGTAATAGAGTTATCATGGAGAAAGTTTTATGAATACTTTTGAGACAAGTACCTATCTAAAAAATGCTATGAAAACAAGGTTAAATAATTATATGAACATAAATTATGGAAATTGTAATTTTATGAGTACAAAAATATATTCTTGAAGTTCTAGAGGCATGTTCCTTAGATCAAGGATGAGAAGGTAAATATCTAGAGGTATATTAGTGGATTATCAAAAGCTTACTAGGAGATATAAGAGAGTTTGATGAGTAAAAAACATTAGAGGATATTTTCTAAATGATGAGGTATTTCTATGAAAAGTCTAAACATACTACTGAAGTATGAAATGATTGGAAGAAGAACAATAACATAAAATTCAAAGGATAAGCATCAAAGTCCTCGAGATATAAGAAAGGAGGGAAGAATGGGAAGTTTTCTACTTCTACTAAGAATTAATATTAGAAAAAATCCACAGTGATCAGTAGAAACAAACCCTCAACATTAGCAAAAGAAGAGTGTGAAGGGTCCAGGAAAGGGTGTGGATAGTGTTGGACTTAAGTATAAAACCATCTATGAAGTATCTATCCACAATGGCGACAGGCCAACACAAAGTTATACAATTTAGAGGAAGCAATAATGGTGAAGGATGTGTCCTAGAACATACCATTAATTTTTTGTTAGACTCGATAATAGGTAGGCAAACCAATAAGCCATAGTAATCGAAATGGAAGGTACAGTCATAAACCAACCTATTTCATTTTTAATTTACTTAGTTTATAATTTTAACTATATCATCCCAAATGTTGTAGTAAAATGAAAATTTAAAAAGGAAACTCATGAAAAATATTGGTTGGTTCAACTAGCCATGGGGACATACATAGTTGAGTCATTCCCTATGGATATTAGTGGTTTCACCACCATAAATTCTCTCAATTTATTACCATTGGGATCATATGAAGTTTTAGACATCATGGACTAGTTAGAAGTTTTAAACCAAGATTAATTGTTACAAGAAACCATTGGAATGCCTCAATGACATTTTTGAGAATATATTTTTGTAAGGGATAAATAGATCGACCACACTTAGGAAAATAATTGTGCTTCAAGTGAAACAATGTGGTATAAATAGATGTCCACTATACACAATACATGTGAATGAGGAATTGGAAGGAAGCATGGATCAATTTGAAATCATCCCATTATTAATTCAATTTAGTGATATATTCATAGAATATTTTTTCGGTCTAACACTTAGAAGAGATTGATTTCATTGTTCAATTAATTCCAAGAATAGTGCTAGTAGCAAGGACTCCATATATTGCATGAGTGTGCCTCAACTTGTAGAATTTAAGTTGTGCAGTTTGATGTTGGATAAGCGATAGATTCAACCCAATGAGTGACCTTTGGGAGCCCAAATAACATTTCTCATAAACAAGTATGCTACATTATAGTTCTGTATAAAATAAGAAAAACTAAACAAGGCTACACTAAAGAACAAGTACTTGTTGCCCTAAATTGATGACTTATTTGACTAGTTGAAATACGACGTAGTTTTTTCTAAAATTTAATTGTGATCTCGATACCATTAGATCAATATTAAAGATGAAGATATTATCAAAAATACCTTCAAGACTATATATGGCCACCATGAATTTGTAATGGTGCTATTTGTTCTTACAAATTCACCAACCACATTCATGCGCTTCATGAGAAATGTTCTCAGACCTTATTTGGGTAAATTTACATTGGTTTTAGTAGAAGATATCCTAGTATATTCAAAGATGAGTGAAGAGAATGAGGACTACCTGAGATCAATATTATAGTTATGGATGAAGTGTAAGCTATATGTAAAAATCAACAAGCGTGAATTTTTCCAAACCTAGGTCCATTTCTTGGAGAATGTTATTTCAAAAGGAGTGGCTATAGATATGGAAAATATCAAGGCTATAATGGAGTGGTATAACCTCTAGAATGTCACAAAGCTCATGTTTTTAATGGGGTTACCAATATATTACCGAAGGTTCATTTGATGCTTCTCAAGGTTCAAAATCCAATCACTACTTTGCAAAGGAAAGGAGTCAGATTTCAATGGGCACCAAAATTTGTAGCTAGTTTTGAGCAAGTTAATAAATTACTCACATGTGTGCCAATCTTACAAATAATAGATCTGGATAAGGCCATTGCAGTTTGTATGGATTCTTGCAAGGAATCACTCGATGGAGTCTTGACACAAAGACATGTGGTTTTCTATGAATCAATAAAATTAATTGAGCATGAGAAGAATTATGTTACCCCTGATTGAAAGGTAGCAAAAATATTGCACGCTTTAAAAATGTGGAGGAATTACTTAATGGCGAGAAGGTTTGTGTTGATTAAAAACCATAGGGGATTGGGATATCTATTTGACCATCCCAAATTAATTGTGAGATAAGAAAGATGATTTTCTTTGATTAACAAATTTGATTTTGATATAAAGTACATAAAGGGAAAATAAAATAAGGTGGTAGATGCACTGAGTAGGATTCTACAAGAGGCTCATTTGGTGGCATTTATTACTTGGGAAGTTGACATCAGGGAAAGGATTAAAGAGGCATAATATCATGATGAACAATACTAGCTTGTAAAGAAATACCGGAATAACGAATCGGAAGGATTTGTGAGCAAGAGCTACTAGCTCACTGATGATGAAATGCTATTGTTAAAAAATAGAAAGTATGTGACTAATGTAGTTGATCTGAGGGCTCATCATGGATGTGTTTCATAAAATATCTTACTCATATCATTCTAGTTATAAAAATATGCTAACAACCATAAGGAAAATGTATTATTGGCCACGATTGAAGAAGGAAGTTGTTGAATATATTACCAACTGTTCAGAGTGCCAATAAGTAAAAGTTGAATGTAGGAATGTAGGAAGATTGTTTCAATCAATCACAATTTCCAAATAGAAGTGGGAAGTCATGTCTATGGAATTCATTACAATATTTCCAAAGATAAATAAACAAATGATGTCAGTATGGTGCTAGTGTCTTGGCATTGTATTGTTGGAATTGATTTTAATAAGGACTTGATACTAATTATCCTATAACTAATGTCAACTTCAAGGTGGTGACGATCATGATTTGTGGTTAGCTAGAGATGAGTTATCGTTGATCTGATGTAGATGTGAGGCCTTGATGTTGACTTCATGCTGATATGTTGATCGATGCAAAGGTTCTTGCACAACTAGGTCTTCATGATTATGATTTGATGTAGAGGTGTTTGGTCCTTATTATTATGTTGTTGATGATCTAGAGGAGTTGGAGGAGGTTTGGAAGTGTCTATATATTTTGTAGAAGGTTTTACAGTGCTTGGATACACTTTCAAATCAACTTTTGAGCTTGAAGAGAGCCTATCACAATGTAAAACATGTTCTAAACTGACTACTTGCATTAGGAGCAAGGGTAACATAGGTTTCTATTCCAAGACCTACTTTAGTAACTCAGTTCCCAATGGAGGGACCTACATTTTTGTCTTTCGGTGGATATTTCCAGATTCTTTGTGCATTCCAATGATTTCTAGTGACAAAAACCAGGGTAATTACTCATGGTTTTGGGTTGAATTTTTTAGTTGACTTAATATCCATTTATAATAAGTGATGTACGTGTAAATGTTTTGATTATATGGGTAATTGAGAGAATGGTTTGATTAGGTCAAATAGATGAGAGAATGGATCAATTTAGTGTTATGCAGTGCACATATTGGAGAGAAAAGGTTTTTGTAGAGGTAAGAGGTCAAGATCCCACAACAAGAGAGTACATAGAGGTGAATGGAAAGATAATGTAGTGTAGATTTTAACCGCATACAAAAATTACCTGCATACGAATTCTAAAGCATAGAAAATAAACAATGCGAGAGCACAACACATAAAACACATACACATAGAGATTATCCCCTAGATGCCAAAACCAAGACTACCAGCTTGATTTTTCATTATGTTCCTTTCAATTTTACAATACATATTTATACATGTTGAAGCATCCAATATCATTGACTAAAAACCATCATATCCAAAACCATGGACCAAAAACCATCACGTCCAAAACCATCTGCCAAAGTCATGCAAAAAACCACAGGTAGGTCCACCCAACCTAACATAGGGTCCAAAACCAAACTTTTTTTGGGCGCTACCCGAGACCCCATAGAGTGGGGTTAACGGGACCCCTCAAACCCCCTGTGACTCCCCTCACTACGCAATCGACACAACAAAGGGGGGCCTCTATCCCCCTTCTAACCCCTTTTTAACTACGTGGGCTAGTCGTGGAAAGAATATAATGTAACCCAACATTCTCCCACATGTTGTTTTCCTTCCACAGGGGACCACAAGAGAGATTAGTCATTTATCCAACCCTGCAACACCCATTGTTTCTATACACCAAGAGAACTTCTTAGAGCTCACATATTTTGTTAATGCATCTGCAATATTCTTCAGAGCGTCCACCTTTACTAGCAACACCCTTTTGTCTTCTATCATATCCCTCATAAAGTGATACTAAACATGAATGTGTTTTGTCTTTGAATGATATGCAGGGTTCTTTGCTAAGAAAATTGCACTTTGGCTGTCATAGTCTATCCTTATAGCTCCCTGTACTAACCCCATACCTAAACACAACCTCTACAACAAAACTGCTTCCTTGCTTACATCAGTGACTGCCATGTATTCTACCTTTGTATTTGATAGTTCCACTATAGATTGTTTCTCACTCATCCAACTGATTGCTCCTACAAATAGGCTAAACACGTACCCACTTGTAGATCTTCTCTAATCTAGATCTCCAACCTAGTCTGCATCAACAAAGCCATGAATATCCAACACTTTGTCCAATCCTGGTCTTCCTTGGTAGCACAAACCATAATCATTAGTGCCACAAAAATACCTAAAATCGAGCTTCACTACTGTCTAATGCTCCTTTCCTAGTTTTGACATAATTCTACTCAATACTCCCATTACATGTGTAATGTCTAGTCTAGTAAGACCATTGTATACATCAGGCTACCGACTACACCTTCATATGGAACATGGGACATTTCCTCTTACTATTCTTGTGTCTTGGGACACTGTTTAACAGATAACTTTACACCTACACGAATAGGAACCTTCACTAGTTTACTATCCTACATATTAAATCTCTACAACACTGTCTCGACATACTTCCTCTAGTTTAACCAGAGTTTCCTCTTTTCCTGACTTCTTTTAATTTCCATGCCCAAAATGTAGTTCGCAGCACCAAGATCTTTCATGTTGAATTCAGTGGATAATTGGGTCTTCAAATCCTGGATAATTTCTTTGTCATTTCCAACTAGCAACATATCATCCACATACAAGACCAAATAAATAACATGGTCACCAATTAATTTAAAATACACACAGTGATCTACTCTGCTTCTGTTGAAGCCAAGTCCCTATATAAATGTATCAAATTTCTGATACCACATCCTTGGTGACTGTTTTAACCTATACAGAGACTTCTTTAACTTTCATACCAGTTCTTTCTTACCCTTCACTACAAAGCCTTTAGGTTGCTTCATGTAGATGTCCTCTTCCAAATCCCTGTGAACAAATCTTGTCCTCACATCCATCTGTTCTAACTCAAAATTAAAAGTAGTAGCAACAGATAAAAGAATCTAATAGAAGCTACCTTGGCAATAGGAGAAAAAATATCACCAAAATCAATTCCTAACACCTAGGAATAACCTTTTGCTACCAACCGAGCTTTGTATTTCTCCACCTTCCTTCAGCATTTGTCTTCTTCTTGAACACCCATTTGCTACCAATGGGTTTCCTTCCAACCAGCAACTCCACCAGATCCCAAGCCTCATTTTTGTGCAAAGATGCCATTTCATCAATATGGTCTCTTTCTAGAGTTTTCCTCTTTGAATCTATTGCTTCCTTCTATATCTAGATTATCATGTAACAGATAAAGCAAATTTTAACAAAAATCGATGACTTACCTTCTCACTGCCTTCTATCTTGAATTATCTCTACACCCAGAGTTTGTGGCTCTTCATCTTCTGATTCCTCCTTTGCTGTAGAGTCTAATTCTTCCTCCTTTAGCTCAAACTCTACCTTCTTAGGTTCCTTTGGTTGGAATTCATGTTTAATAACATCTTTCACCTCTCTGAACACCACGTCTCGGTTGTACACAACCTTCCTTGTTACTGGGTTCTAAATCTTATAACCCTTTAAACCATCCTTATACCCAATAAAGATTCACTTTTCAGATTTACTATCCAACTTGGTTCGTTTCTCCTTTGGAGCATGTACATATGCATCATATCCAAAAACCCTCATATGTGAAAGAGAGAGTTTCTTACTAGTCCATACCTCTTGTGGAGTTTTATCCTCCAACATTGATGAATGTGATCTCTTGACCAGGTAACATGTTGTCTCCACCACCTCTGCCAAAAATTCCTATCCTATCCTAGAACCACTGAGCATGCTTCTTGCCCTTTCCATCAACGTCTTGTTCATTCTTTCTGTAAGTCCATTTTGATGAGGTTATTTGGATTAGTCTTCTACCATGCTATACCACCTTCTTACAAAATTCTTCAAAGTCCTTATTCCAAAACTCTCCACCGTTATCTATCCTCAGCAACCTTATCTTCTTTTCTCTCTGGTTTTCCACCAGAGCCTTGAATTCTTTAAACCTATCAAAGACTTCAGATTTCTTCTTAAGGGAATATATCCATCTATTCCTTGAGAAGTCATTTATAAATGATACATACTACATAGACTTACCTAGTGATGGAAATTTCGCAGGTCCAAACACATCACTATGCACAAGCTCTAATATATGTTTCACCTGAGTCATACCACCAGAGGGGAAACTCACCTGATTCTACTTCCCATACACACAATTTTCATAGAAATCAAAATCCAAAGAGCTATTACTCATACATTCCACCATACCTTTACCACGAAGTGTTTGAAGGACCTTCTCTCCAATATGTCCAAGGCTTTGATGCCACAGCATGGTCTTCTCTCCTGAGACCACTAGTTTTTCTTCTCCACTTTCAGGAACCACAGAACTGTTGCCCCCATTAACAACTATGTTACCTTGCAGCTTGTATAGATTTCCAATTTGAACTCCCTGCATCAATATTAGTGCTCCCCTAACCATCTTGCAGGTATCCTTCTTGAACACTGTTTTTACACATGCATCATCCAAATTTGTTACAAAAATCAGATTTCTAGCTAATACAGGAATATGAAGAACACCTGGAAGTGTTCTAACCATTCCACCTTGCAACTTCAACTTTACTTTTCTGCGACCAACAATTCTAGCCTTCCTATCATCCCCTAAGAAGACATCACCACCATCGTATTTCTCATACTCGCAGAACCACTCTCTATGGGGAGTGAAGTGAAAGGATGCACCTAAGTCAATCACCATGCCTCATGATCTACATGTGTACATGAAGAAGCCAAGTACACATCCCCACTTTCATCTGTGGTGGTTTTCACCTCTGCAGAAGGAGAATCATCAGAACCCTTTCCTTTATCACGAGCTTTAGATTTATAGTCCCTTTTTTAGTGCGCTTCCTTTCCGCATTTCCAGCATACCATCTTTATAATTTTTCCTGGAGATTTAGATCTCCCTCTAGATTTAAATCTCCCACTCAATGACTTATTTTTTCTTCTGTTCTCGGACCGTCCTCATACAGACAAGGCATCACAATTTTGGCTCTCCATTTTTTTCCATCTCATCTCCTCCATCAGTAAGGATGGGACTATTTCATCAAACTACAAGGCAGTTGCATTGCTACCTATTGCACTAACCAGTCTATCCCACGAATTTGGTAGAAAACACAACAAAATGATGCACTTATCTTCATCTAAAATTTTAATATCAACGGATGCTAACTGACTTACCACAATATTAAATGCATTTAGATGCTCTATCACTGAGTCTCCATCTTTGATCCTCGGGTTATAAAGCTTTTTCTGCAGGAACAATTTATTCACCAGAGACTTAGATTGGTACAAAGTCCATAACCTTTCCCACATAGCCTTTGTCGTAGCTTCCCGTGATACATTCAACAATACTAAATCTAAGACACACAATCGTATTTTGCTCTTTTCCTTTCGATCCAACTTCTTCCATTCTTCATCAGACACTCCAGTTGGTTTAGTACCTGGATCTACTGTGATCCATTAATCTTTATCTACCAACAGATCCTCCAGCTTGAGTTTCCACAACTCAAAACTCTGACCATTAAATTTCTTGATCTCTATATTTCCACTACTTTCCATCTTCTTTCACCACGATAATTGATCTCATAGATATCCCACTGAACAGGGTCTACCATAGGCCGGAGCAAAACCCCTCAACAAAAAAGGCATCCCCTTGAAGCGAAAACAAATCTGATACCAGATGTAGGTTTTAATCCCATACAGAAATTACGTGCATATGAATTCTAAGACATAGAAAATAAATAATGTGAGAGCATAACACATAAAACACATACGCACAGAGATTTTCCCCTAGATCCTAAAACCGGGAGTACCAACTTGATTTTTCATTATGTTCCTTTCAATGTTACAATACATATGTATACATGCCGAAGCATCCAATACCATGGACTAAAAACCATCACGTCGAAAACCATGGACTAAAAACCATCGCGTCCAAAACATGTGTGAAAATCATGCACAAAACCATAGGTAGGTCCACCCAACCTAACATAGGGTCCAAAACCAAATTTTTTTGGGGCGCTACTAGGAAACCCATAGAGTGGGGTTACCTACACCCCTCAAACCCCCTGTGACTCCCCCCACTATGTAATCGGTGCAATGAAGGGGGGGCTTTGCCCCCCTTATAACCCCCCTATTAACTAGGTGGGCTAGTCATGGAAAGAATATAACACAACCCAACATGTAGAGAACAGTAAGGTGAATGAAGAGCTCATTGTTAGTAAATGATATTGCAGGGGAAATGTTTCATCCTTATGATATAGACAAAGCATGGAGAGGTTGTAGAAGAGGTTAATTAATGACATAAAACCATGGATAATAGTTTGATGGTTGAGAGAGGTAGAGAATATGTAGTTGCCTTGTTATATGACTAGTGTATTTGTGATTCTAGGGGTATAGATTTGATTTGTATGGTTGTAGCATTATATCTATGTTTTACATGCATTCTCTAAAGATACATTGTTGAGTTACTATATTCATATTTCTTTTGTTCCTAATGAATATGATTTTGAGAGTGTGTATGTCGGAGGATTATTTCATGGTTTTGTAGATCCAGATAATTCTTTTATGTACTGGTTTTGTAGTGAGGGTTTGATTTCCTAATATGGCTATGTGTGTGAGAGCCATAGCCACTATGTTGCTACAAAGTGTTATTGAGAGTTAGATTGTGGTGTGTTGGTATGTTCATTATATATTGAGGGTGTGTATGTGGGAGATTTTATGTGTGGATTAGATTTGTTGTGGTGTTGTAGGAGTTTTATGTGTGTTGTTGATTGTCGATGATAATATTGGTTGCTGCAAAGAGATTTTGTTGGAGAGAGAATATTCAGTTGATGTGTGTATTGTATATTGTGAGTCTAGTGTGAAAATCAAATGAAAATAGGCTCATTGTTTTGTTGTATGGAGAGCGTATGGACCATAGTATGAAAATATATGAAATAAGGTCCATGAAATGTGCTTGAAGGTTGTGGCCTTCTATGTGGTGAATGGTGGCTTATGTATTCAAGGTGTAGAGACATCTTTGATGTAGTGGCCTAAGAACGTGGGAGTGGTGGTTTCCTATAAGTGGTGGCCTACATAGTTTATATAGGTTGTTGTCTACAAAAGTAGTGGATCACATGATTAGCAAGTCATGGCTTGCACACTAGTGGTGATCAATGATCATATGTAAAAGAATGCTATGATAATATAATAGAATATTATGAATACTATTTGCCAATGTTTCTTTTACACTTGATGATTATGCCTTATATCTTGTGTCTCATCTGTTGTTGTTCCATAATGATCAGATGTTGCTTATTACTTATGCATGTTTATCATATGGTTTATATGATAATGTGTTGATATACAAATGTGTTTCTAGTTAATTAATTTATCAATTAGTGTTTGTGAAAAGAAAAGGTAAAAATATAAGTCACAATATTGATTCACCACCCCATAGTAGTGCTCAAGGTTTCTAACATAGTGGGAATTCCTAGGAAGGAATATCACTTCATTATTATCAATAGCACTCATAAATCTATTGATATAGCCTATATATTCATGAAAAAAAAATTGCATGATGTGCCAAAGAAGATTATATCATATTGAGATGCAAAATTTAGTTCTAGTTTTTGAAAATCATTGTTTTATTTTTTCGGAAAACAATTTCCTTTCAGTACTACCTATAATCCTCAAACCGATGACAATACAAAAAGAGTGAACATAATTTTGGAGGACATGTTGAAAATTTATATCATCCATTAGCCAAGGAAGTGGGAAGATTTTTTATCATTAGTGGAGTTTCATACAACAATGGATATCAAGAGTCGCTAGGGATGAGTCCTTTTGAGGAATTATATGGCAAAAAATTCAACACTACTATAAGTTAGGATGACCTAGTAGGTGTATTTTTCCTTGGACCTAATGTATTGAAGGTAATTATAACAACCCCTGGATGATTTTCCATGTAAATAAAAATAAAACCAAGGTCATGGGACATCTATTCCAAGCTGAATGTTGAGAAAAACATTATAGTGGCATGACTTGTGATTAAATCATGGATATGGAAATTGGACAAGGAATTATCAAATGAGAACAACAAATAATTGGCTTCGAATTATGAGAATAAAGGAAAATAGGAAAAAAGGAAGGTGAAAAGTCACAAGTTTGCATGCAAGGGAAACTAGAGGAAAAATTAAGGAATGTGAAAAAAAAGGAGACATCAATAATAAAAAAGGAATTAGAGAATCAATTCGTGGCTTTTGCACAACGTTTGGTCATTTACAACTTTTGTCAATTCAATTTTGGCTCTCTCCTTTCATCCTCTCATACTCTTGCACACTTAGAGAATTCTTGGAGGGTGCTTGGATCACTCTATCATTAACTTGGATTTGGAGAAGCAAGCAAGGGAAAGCAAGGAAACACAAGGAGGTAGTTGCATCAACAACTACAACATGCTTACTTTGCCAATAATAGGTTGCATATGTGATATTTTTGCTGATTTTTGGATGCATGGTATATGCATGTCATTCCTTGGTCATGTGTTGTCATTGGCATGCAGATTTTCCTAGATTGATAGTGGTTTCAACCTTACCTTCTCATTTCGTAGATAATCATGCTGTTGTTGGTTTCCCACTTTTTGTTTATTGGTTCTCAAGTTCCCTATGGTTCTGGGTTGGAACAAATTATTTGGAGCCTTGAAACAACTTGGGTCGATTACTAGTTCCTAGAGCTTGTAGGTTGGGAAAAACACGCAAGAGCCTTATGGATTGAGTTACTAGTTTCTAGAGGCGTGGGTTGGAACAAAATCTAGAGTGCTAATTTAGTTGTGGGTTGAGATACTAGTTCCTAGAGGCCTGTATAGATTGGGTAGAAATCGATTTGGTTGATGTTACTGATTTTTGGATCGTATAGGTGAGATCACTGTGGTTGAGGGTTGAGGTGGTTTGGCCTATAGAAACCCTGGTTGGTTTTTTTTTTTTGTTTAACTCTTATGATACCATATTCAGGTTTGGAATATGGCATGGAGGTGACTGGATGAAAGAGAGATTTGTTTCAAACCAATATGTGGTCGAGTTGGAATTTTCATATGCTAATATGAGATATTTTCCTATTGTGATCTATGAGCATTTGTAGTGGTTATGGTCATGATTTTATGGATTTCTTTACCATGGTTTCCATTATGTTTATATGATGTTTATGCGCTATTTATATAATATATTTTATCTATGGCTCTGGACATGATTTGATAATTTATTGAATTATTGATGAAATTATGGTCTAACAAGTGTTATTGTAGCTATGTAGAAAGGGATTGGAGCCATCTTGGTGTTTCTCAGATGAAATTCAAAAGTTTATGATTAGATCGCATTCATGACTTGTATATTTCATTCTTACCATATGCTTGAAAAAATGGCTATCGTGGATTAGACGTGCCTATGTCAAGTTATTGTTTGAGTTTTGATTGGTCATCCATGTCATCATATTTTTTATGTTTATATAAAGTTACAAGAAGTTTTGGGTAGTGTTCTTGAAACTAGCTTGAAAACGTTGCTTAGAGCTCAAAGCTGCTAGCACATAACTAGAGTGTTTCGGTCATAACTACACAGAATCAAGCTTTCGCATGCATTTATAGGCTTCCAACCTCATGCATAGAGTTTCAATGGTGCGGTTTCAGTGTAAAATGTGTGAAAAATAGTTTGAACTTAGGGATTGAACACCTCGGGTGGTTTGAAATCTCCTTACTAGTTTTTAGTTCCTTAGGGATGTCAGTTTTTTATCATTTAGTCATCTCCACTTCCATAACTAGAACATAGAGGTTGGGTCATATCATAGTGACACTCAACTCATTTTACCCTAGAGCTTATAAAAATGAGTAAATGTGGGAGGGGTGGTTACAGAAATGTGGCAAGAAGTGGTCAAGATCAAGTAAAAATTAAATGCAACATAGGATGGGAAAAATATTTATGCAAAATAACCAAGGATGCATGATGAATTCCAAGTCATAGAGCTTATGTTTCTTCACATGATATTAATGAAGAACTCATTGAAAGTGGGATATTATTGCAGGTTGGCACCACAATTTTGTTGATCATTTTAGATCTTGAAAAGAGTGGGACAAACGGCCTATATATTTTCCTTTCTACCCACACTAAATGCACATAGACTTTTTTATATTTATTTTCTTAATAAATATGTAAACGGTGCTAGTCTTGTTTTTTATTAGTTTCTGATATAAGTGGAACCTAAGGGACAGTCCCCACCAGAAACATTGCATATCCTAGGCCAAAGGAATACCACACTCTAAGATTGAGTGATAGATTAGGTCAAGGTGAAATGGAAACACTTTGGACCCAATGAAGCCAACTGGGAGATGGATAAACAAGTGAGGATGCTATACCCATTTTTATTTAATGAATAAGTGGATGTAAGAGCTTCTATATAAATCTCAATTTTTATCATTTTCTTTCTAGTTATAGAAAACCCTAAGAATATTGTTTCTTTAAGGAGGTGGGCTTCAGTATTGGACCATGATTTTGTAATCATAAATGATGTCTACGATTATAAAATAATTTAATATTTTGAAGGCGAGAAGAGTGGGACAAATGAATCCATGATATCAGAGAAAGCTATCGGTGGTGTTGGTTGGTATAGTTGAGCTCCCATCTCCATATAGTTAAACAAGATGTGATGATGAAGAGGAGATGCCCATGTTCTTCCCCATTTTGATGGGGTGAATGGGAGGGGAAGAAATATTCTTGTGGGGGAATACTAAGAGCCTAGAGTAAAGGGAAATAATGAAAGAAAAATAGTATAATACATGATATATGGAGCGAGCATATCTCTAGAGAAAATACAAGGTGGACCATAGGAGCAAGGATTTGCATACTTGAGAAAGTCTTATTGGACTAATGGCATGTTGTTCCCATTGTGAATGCACGAATATTGTTAGACTATGGTGTCCAAGAATGAAAGGTTATTGGGGGGTCCAAAGGAGAAATTGGCTGATCGGTGCTTGCCATGTAAGATGATAAACCACTTAGGTGCTTACCAAGAGTGATAATAAACCACTTAGTACTTGTTCATAAGGTGGGTAAACCATTAAGAGATTGCCAAGATAAATGAGAAACCAATAGGCAGGGTAGAAAACTAGTAGGGTTCTTGTTAAAAAGGGCCAATAAATCACTAAGTGTTTGTTGACGAGGTAGAAACCACCTAGTTCATTCCAAGTAAGCTGATAAAACTCATAGACAATGAGATATAGGATATTGGAGTTCTTTAATTGAATATACAATTGATATACCACATGTAAATTAAACCCATATTTAGGGAGCTAAACATTACCCCACTTAAGCCTAGTTGAAATCCGTGAGAAAGAGATTCATTAGATTGTGGATCTGGTTCGAGGGTGGATAGATACAAGAAATACTGTGATCAAATTGACCTATGGATGGGTGGAGAGTTAAAGTCCCACATTCAATTTCCAACCATCTCTAACCATTCAGATAGGTGTCATGTCTTATGTATATTTGAATGTGAATGGTTACCTTAACTCATATGTTATTAGTTGATGTATGGAACTATAATGTTCCTTAATGGTAATTGAAAACTATTGCATGTCCTTTATGGGAAATATGCCTTGGATTTATTTTTTTGGCTAAGTTGGACTACTAAATTTTTATGGATGAAATGAATGTTTCATACATATGTGACTAGTCACATGAAGACATACATTTAACTATTATTACCAAAGCTTTGATGGTTTACATTCTTACAAAATAAAAGTTTCCTTCACTTGTTTAATATTATAATGTACTCTTCTTATGTAAAGAATGTATTATGAACTTTGTGTGGAATGTATGACAGAGATATGTAAATTTTTAATGTTTTATTCTCATTGTGGGAGTTCTTTAGGTTAGATTCATATCTAAGGAAAGCTCAACATAGCCTTTGGAAATCATTGGATTCTTTCAGTCCTTTTAATTCAAGCTATAATATTTCATTCAACTAAATAAGCCTTTAAAATTATTTATATGAAGGAATTTTTGTTTTGACGGTGTTGGGTGGACACAGGATGGAAAAATCCATGTTCAAAATTCACATTACATTGTGCCTCCCTCTCTAAGTTGGATGCGTAGATGACTTGGAAATGAGCACCCTAATGGAGGGCACATACGAATATTTCCCCACTATTGGACGAGAAATATTTCTATCACACTGCACCTCCCTCAATCTATGGCATGCATTGGTTGTGAGGTCTAGGGTCTTTTCATTGAGAAAGGCACATGATTATTCTTGGTATCTGACATGAATGTTCATGTCAAGCCAGACCTTTCTCCTCTTAGAAAGAAATATCCATTGATAAATTTTCTAACATTCATTGTAGGTGAAGGGCACAAGATGGAGAATCCCCTCTATCACATGACAAGAAACTATTGTTAGTTTTCACCCAGATTTGGCATAGTACCTAACTCTTTCCTTGATACTATGGAACTATACCACTTTGACATGGAGGTATCATGGGGAAATCTTGAATGGAAAACTATAATTTAACATAGAGGTGTGTATTTTCACAAAGGGACTTGGCCCTATATGACCCTAATAGAAATTTTCATGTGGACCAAACAAGGAAACATGAGCACCACATGGATTGTGATATGAGATATTAGTGATGTGGTGCCTCTATGGTGTAACATGTGGTAGCTTGAATTGACCTTGCTGAACAGAAAAAGTATCCATTTGTATATGACACATGATAAGATGACATTAGGATGGTGTGAGCAAGGATTAGGGGAGATAGGTGATGTGACACTATATGATATGGTCACTAGTTGGCATCGTAGGTCATGCCACGTCGGAGTTGAAAAAAGGCATGATATAAAATAAATGCATTAAGACATGAGAAGGTCTTCATTAACATCTTCAATCTACTTCCTGATAGAGGGTGGTAGATAGGAAACCCTCCAACAATTGATGTGAAATTTACACATCACACAACAAAAGTTAAGTAGGGAAGTCTCTAAAGGAATCGTGAGATGGAATAGGGTTCCTATGGAATTATGATGTGGCAGGAGTCATGCTATATTTTTATCTACATGGAATAGCCACGTATGCCATTCAATATTGTCATATGGCCATTTTTTCTAATGTGGCAAGGTCTGATTTTCGAAACAAAATCGTTAGGATTTTCATATTAATATGAAGTTGGTTTCAAGGCTATAACGTTTCACATCATTAGTTGGATATTTAACTACTGAGCTAAAGAATGTCTAAAGAAGGTTTTTTTTCCTACTACATCACTTGTAAATTGTGAATCTAAACTGATATCTTCTAAACACCTTCAAAAAAACTCCTAAAACTAGTAAATATTTGCAATGCATAATTTAAAACGAATATTGAATTGGCCTACATTAACCTACTTGAATTCAAGGTTGACTTCAACAACTTCCTCTTCAAGTTTCCTTCTTTGCACTAGAGTTGGGTCATAGGTCTTGTCTACCACATCATCATAAGACCACCACTTCAACATAACTATTCATACGTTCTCATGTTGTGAGCTAATTCAATTCCATCACCTCTCTTATATCCTCTCCTAAGTTAGCTCCTTTTGCATCGTTTCCACTTAAGGATTCAACTGTTGCAAGACAAAGGTCCAATAAATAAATGTGCATCTAAGTTTTTCAATTTTGGTCTATAGTAGGCCATTGAGTTGGTTCATAAGAGATAAATGGGCATTAACCTCTACATCCGCAATTCACCCCTATCTGTTTAACAAAGACAAAATGTTCTCCATTGTTATTTCAAGATAATCTATATGATGATAAAAGTCCTCCTTCTCCAAAAAGGTGGCATCTCCATGACTTTACCTATGTATGAAACCAATTTATATGCTATGAGCTTGTAGTTTTGGACTCAAACTTCGGCTGAGAGAGTGGTGACCATCCCATGTGGGCTTCACTCAATGAAAATCTAACATAGAACGTGCGTTCATGGCATATTAAGCAATACCCTTAATTTGTCTACATATTGTAAAAACCCTCTAAAAGGAAATTCATTTAACCCCCTACCAATACAAACTAAATACACCTTCCCAATTTAGAAACCCCTACTTTCCCTAGATATTGTAGGTATCTATTTTTTCATTAACATTTTTTATACCCCTTTATATTTATATCCCTAGTATAGTGGCATTACATCTCTCTTACCACCCCACATGCATTCTAGAATACACATGTCTTCTTTTCATATACATTGTAGATACATATTAGTTCTCCCTCAATGCAATTAATCAACCCACAATCAAGTACATCTCACTATGATTTGTGGCATTTAATGATCTAAGGCACACATAGATCAACCATGTTTTTGGAAGATTGATTATGTGCATGTATATAAAATGACATATAAATTGATCTATATGATGATGTAAAATAAATTGATGAATCTTTATGAGTATGTTTGCACCAAATAAGGTGTTCAAGCACAAGTTCAGACCCTCTAGATGCAAGACCACTATCTATAACCAAAGTTGGGGTCTCAAATCTCAAATCCATATAAAGCGATGGGTTATACCCTCATTTCCCAATTAATCATTCACTCATTATCTATCAAACCAAGGAACTCATTATAACCTATTTGGGTCTTTAGAGAGGAATAATTAGAGAAACCTCTTTATGTGTTATTGCAATGCATATATAAGAATCTTTTTATATTCATGGGTTCATCGTGAATTAAGATGGACACGAAAAACCACACTTATTTACAAGTAACAACCTTTCTTTTTGTAGTATTTACAAATTACAAGCAATGGATAAGAGAAATTTGCTATTTTTTTGGAAAATGTTGTATATATAGACTATGGTATAAAACACTAAACTATATGAAATATTGTCTAGTATCTATAATGACATGATGTTCTCCTTTGTAAATTCTCAATAAGATAAATCATTTCTTTTATTTACCAAAGATTGTTTTAATCAGGTCCAAGTTGCTAAGTCAAATAATTGTGTCGTATTAATAATGATGTGTTCTTTATTAAATATTGTATTTTATGTTGTGATTTTCCTAACTCAACCATTAACTAATGCAAAAGCTCTAATGCATATTCAATGACTAGTCACACTCCAACACCATATAAAAATGAAAATTCTAGAAAATTCTAATGACAAATGGAATTCACATAGAGAAATACCCTACTAGGAGTTACACTCAACCTCCAATTATTACCCTCCCTTCTTCAATCATCTAACATGTATTATTCCTTATTCAATGTGAAAGTTTGCTCTAATGTTGATCTATAGATGATGTGACTATGGCCTATCCATCTCATAAACATGGACACTTTCATGGAATTAATTAAAAAATTGTGTTCTCTCTCAAGTTCAATGCTTCTTTTTCAACAATGATGAATGAGTGGGTTTATTTGGTCAAGACTAGTTGGCTTGGTTCACTATTTGTATTTCCATGATCAAGGATTATTCAACAAATGTAATAACCCAATATTTAATGGTTAACAAATAAACAACTATATTGTGTTAATTTAATAAATGAAAACTATTTTTTAATGTACATTCATAACTTTTCACTCCATCATTCCTCTCCCCATTCACAATACAATTAATTGATGAACACCTGCCTAGCATTGAATTTATGCCATTATTCAAACAATTGTTTGCCCAAAATGTGTGGTTGTAGCTTGATATGATGCCACAGACTCATGATATAATTTTCTAGGAAATAAACCAACATTGATTTAATTGAAGAGACCACTTGGCAAGTTAGGTTATTTCCAATTTGGGTAATGTGTAGTCTTGAGGGAGAATTGCTTAGCTACATCTAACTCGATATTCCACTGTAGTTTATTCTTGGATATTGTGTGCATTCCTAATTTTGTCTTCTTTATGAGGATAATCTCTATAAAAATGATCACTTTCACAACCCTATCATTTGGTTGGTTGTCTTTCCCTTTTCCTTGAAGATTATTCCATCTTAAATCCATTCTAGATGGGTTTAATTTGATAATTTGTTAAGATCATTTTTACTGAAAAGAGGTTTAAATCATTTATTTGTTTGATCTTGTTAGTTCTTTTAGAAGTCTAATTTACCCAAGTTCTAATAATAAGAGAATTTTTTCTTCTTGATTGTCTTATCATGAGTTTTAGGTCTGTGACTTCAAAACTTGTCTCTATAGAATGCAAGAAACCCACTTAAGAACATATGTAATGCTCAAAAAAGTATTTTTAAACTACTCTTTGATTCTTAAAATGTGAGACCTTTTCACTAAATAAGATGGTGAGTGGTGATGTTTCAAACTCTTAATAATACTTATGCAAACAAAGGAACAAAAAAGTTAAATAGCATCAACTCAGCCAACGAGTTCATGATATTTTGTAGCAAGCCATTGCCAAGTACAAGCAACAACACAAATATCATTGGTTTCCAAACAAGTTTTAAGTTAGTGGTAAAGTATCATTGTATTTGGAAAAATAGGTACTGACGAGAGTGTTATATTAGGCACCTATGAGGAATAAAATCACTTAGCTATTAGACATCTCAGCCAAAACTACATCCAACAAGCAAGAATGCACTAGATCATGACATCAAGTTGAAGAGCACCTACAAATAAAATATAAAACTCTTTTGAGGGGAAACTTCTTATTGAGCGTAGACATTATTAGGAACCAAATACAATAGCACCTCCCCCATATGGTACAAAGGCTTGATGTAGTGGTCCTGATTGTTATTGAAGGGGAAAAGAATAATGCAGGTGACCCTCTATGGTCACATGGGAGTTTTACCTTGTTCATCAATATCTTATCACATTTATTCATAAAATAGGTTTTAAAAAGGGTACCTAGTAAAAATAAGGGATATCTAGTAAGAATAAGGATTTATTTTATTGGAATATGTATTTGAGATTTAACAAAAAGATGTTCAAAGGTATTTATCAATATCTACTAAAAGTAGAAGTGTTCTTCAATATCCAATGAATGCATGGGATATGTCATAAGGCTACAAAAATTAGAAGTGTTATTCAATATCCAATGAATGCATGGGATATGTCATAAGGCTCCGTGAGTGGAGACCTTGTGTGTAGTCATTTTAAAAATGGTCCAAATATCAACAACATTTGGACCTTGAACTTCAATGTATTTTTAGGTGTATTTTTTATGATTCTTGAACCTTATGGACATCATCAAAAGAATGGTTTCCCTAAAAAATTAAATAAAACAAAAAATGGAAAAAATGGAAGTATTTTTTCTGGCACATCTCTTTTTCTTGTATAGGTCAAATTAATCGAGCTAGACATACACATTTGACCCTAACTTTAGGTTAGAATAAGCATTTTTTTCTTATAAGGTTTATAATAAAAAGTCGTTTTGAGCACCTTGTTGAAGACATTTTTGTAATGACACTACTAACTACATAATTTCTAAAAAATCTACACAATTCAAATCTTTGTATATAGACTACGTTTTTCACTAGTTTTTAATAATAATAACTTTTTTTACTCTTATATATTATATTTGTATATTATTATTCATTTATTTTTTCAATAAATCCTCAATAAAATCAATTCTCGATGCCTAATGCATCCAATTATATCATTTAAGGCTAAGTTCCCAAAATGAACTTTTAGAAAAATTTATTTTATTATAAATTGCTAAAATCCTCATGCTTAAACTCAATGTAAAGAGATCATTAGAAAAAGAGAAATCTAATAATCATAAATTAAATATAATTAGGGACACATAACTTCATTATTAATAAAAGTAGAAAAAATAAACTTTAACATTTTCAACCTAAGAGATACTAAAAAACAAAATTAAATAAATACAAGTCACTTAACTCCCTCACATCCATTACAAAAACAAAATTAAGTAAATACAATTACACTTAACTCCCTCACATCCATTATTATTAATAAAAGTAGACAGGATAAACTTTTAACATCACCAACACAACAAAAGTTGTAAAAGAAAAATTATGTTTGAAAAATTCGAAACTGCACAAACAAAAGAAAGAACCTAAAGAGGGAATGGTGAAAGAACCTAAAGAGGGAATGGTTCTTTTAATGAAAGGAACATAGAAGATCAAATGCGTATAGAAAAATATACCCTGTAGTGAATAAATGATGCATAGGACATTTTACTTGTAAAGTTTCAATGGGTTTTCCCATTTTTCTTTCAATGTAACTGAACATTGATTTTCATCCAAGTTTTTAGAGTTAAAACTTCTCCATATTTCTTTACAATTTACAGCAAAATATTCGCTAGAGAAATAACACATATTAATTATGAGAGTGAGATGCAATACAATTTTTTTCATTCTTCAGGAGCATATGATTAACTGCTTCCCAATGCGGTTAGCGTCTAGTTAATATAAATTACTAGAGCCTTTCAATTAACTCATCCAACAAATATATGGGATTCAAATATATGGGATTCGAAAAATACATGGTAAGTTATTAGTTGTTCACTTTTTTATCCCCCAATGACAGGTGGGACACACATAGAGAGGAATCCTAACAAGGTGGCCTCTGTTACCAGTGAACTCAATCACTCCAAATATAAATGTGCTTGTAGCCACCTTCGCTTTTAAGGTCACCAATAACAATTTAGATGAGCCCATGTGTATGGTGAATTTGTGAGGCTTTACTTTGACCTTCACGCCCTCTGGCTCTATAATGTAGGCGGCCTCATACACCTCTTTTGAATAATCTGCAGCTACATTCTTCACCACTTTAACACTTTCCTAGAGCCCATAAGATTGCCAACTGTGATTGAAGAAGTATTCATATCTGAGGCCAAGTCATTCGTGATAGGCATTCGATTTCTGTTCCTTCACAAACAGAGGACTTGTCCACCCATGGGAGAGAGGATAAGAAACTTGTATAATCATCAAAATCTACATTAGCACTCCAGTAATGAAAGAATGCTCTTGTAAATAGACATTCATAATAAATATGGAGTAATATTTGGAATATCACCAACATAAAAGAAAATGAGTTCCAGACCCATAGCCCAACTCATTTATAGATTTTGGCTAATTTATAGATTACCCAATTTCTGAGCAGTGTTTACAATTGTCATTATGCTGGCCACTTCTAGGTCAACGTCTATGGTATAAATGAAGATTAAACTATTTCCTTCAACCACTTTCTTGTTGAATACTTTAACCACTTTCTTGTTGAATACTTAAGGATACTAGAAAGTACTCACTCTACTGCAAGAATTTTTTTGTCTAAAGCATTCAGGGTAGTGACCATTTTATAGTACACTGGTTCCTCTTTAGTGGGAGCTAATTAGAATCAAAAAAATTTAATTACCCACATAAAATTTGTTTTTTCAAAAATTTGGCCACCACTTTTACATCAAATTTAATTATTTCATAAATATCATAAACTGCCTAGTTACACTTACAACATGTCTCTAAAAATATAAATCCACACAGTCGGGAAACAAATTGTTTACCCAACACCAACACACTCAAACTAAATTTTTTTATCTCAAAATGAATACAATTACAATGCATTAAGCAAGAAAAACGAAGAGACTCAGGTAAATCTATGCTATATAATAATTGAACTGATTTAGTTAACTTACAAGAACAACCAAGCCCGACATATTTCGCCCATTTCCTAGTTGAATGAAGTTGCTATTTCAAAATGTGTTCTTTCACTCAATCTGTAATTGAGTTAAGTATTCCCTCTCAAACAAAAATAATAATTTTAATTTTCTTATTCCTCATGTTAGCAATAGCAATTTTATTACAAATTAAAAGAATAATTTTAATAATTTATCCTTCTCAAAAGAAATTAACTAAATGCTAATACCTCTATTTCATTAAATTCCAATATTTCCAAAATCTATAATCAAACTAAGTTCAACCTTCACTCTCAAACAACAAACTTCCATATTATCACTACATTTTTTTCTCAAACAAATAAGTAACTATGAAAGAACACATTTCTAAATAACCAATGTGGACAACCTGACATTCTAGGCCAAATGTTCCATAACACAATATGTGAGCATATGAAGTGAACTTGATCAATTGCAACTACCATATCTACCAAGTATCCTCCCAAGGAATAAATTGGTTGATAGACTGCAATCATTTAAATAAACCAGTCGTCATGTTATTATGGTCATCCACAACGTTAGAAGATTTTGCATCCAAGGAAAGTAAAATAACTTCTTTTTTTTTTCTTACAGAGACCAGGTGTCATGCGACTTGCATATCCATAGTTGAAACCATTTACAGTGACAAGAACTCCATGATTTCTAGTGGCTTTATGGCTATTCAATGAAAATGACGAAGGCATAGGTTATATATATGATAAAAATTTCAATTGATTAAAACAATTGGTCTTTGCATAAGTTCAAAAAATTGGTTCAGGTTGAAAGTGTTCCAATGTAAATTTTGGAATATTTCAAAAATTCTAAAACATGAGTGAAGTTAAATAGTTGATTTTTTCTATTTTATCAGATTGTCCAAATATTTTAGAATTTTCAATCTATATGGATTTTAAAAATGAAAAGTATGTACTATAATCCAAAAACATCTATATCCATCATAAATGTCTTCTACTAGCATATAAGTTATTACTGTCATCCTTATATTGATCTTAGATTTCCAAACTGTTTAATTATTGTCTTATCTCTGAGAATCAAATACTCTTGAATATGCAATGGAATTAGGCTAGAATTAGATTGAGACAACATATTACATAGAGATGGACAGAAAATGTTACCATGGCCACCAATATCAAAGGAGAAGCATAATCTGCTATAACATTGAATTTTCCTGCTGATTTTATTGATACATCAAAATGTTGTGCACCTATGATCTTCCCATTGTAAGAAATTTTTGGCAATTCTTTGGCCACCTTGAATTTACCAATGTAATTCTAGTGTAATTATTGCGTCTCCTCGAAAGGGCTCCATTCAACTGAGAGTTGGATAAGATCGGATGAATGGGGTTGATACCAGTTTCAATCATCCCAATCGCCACTCCTCCTTTCGAGTTGTGAGTGCCACCGAGTTGATGCCACACATGAGATGAAAGAGCTAGGAAATTACAGGTGTGGGTGGTCATTTTTTCAATCTTCCCATATTTTTTAATGAATTTACCCCTTCTTCCATTTCTGGGCGTTCCACTGCCGGCAAAAAAATCCTTTTTTCAGTAATTTGGTACAACGAAGTATATATAACCAGCAATAGGAAAAAACCAAAAACTGAGAAGTCACCTACCTTAGCTGAATTAGTCTCCACAACAAAAATATTGACAAGGTGATGATAACTATACAATTTACTATATGTGTCCTTTTATAGAGTATTCTGGAGTACCAGATTGTGGCTTTTGATCAAATAGTTCCAGTATAACCCTACATATTCGCTTCCAACCACCATTATTTATAAAAAACATATTTTGAAACACATTTTATAATAATATTGAACATATAAATTACAGACTTTGTGGCATCAACCTTGATGCCTGAGAATGAACCAGTAGCAGGATATCCTGGAATCAAACCATTGTAAGAAACCACTGGTTCATCTCTCGTCAACATCACATAAACCTCCCCTCTCAGGTGTTCAAAAAACTACCCCAAAACCTATATTAACAAAAACATAAATATTGAAGGCATAGTTATCAATAATGAGTCAATACAGGTGGTGGGTTCAGTTTAATACTCGGAGATGAGTTGTGGACTTCAAAGATAAGTTGTTGGCTACTAAATTTGATTTCAAGTAGGGGAATAAATGATAGTTTCATGGAATGCAGGTTGATTCTGCTGAGAATCAGGAAGCAGAAAATGCGTGCAGTTCTTTGCAACTACCCGCCAAGGTCGTGAACGATTGCAATTGAAACCTAAATAATGTGTCGTTTGTTCTTTTGTTAACTACTCAACGTGCTCATGACACCTAATAATATAATTATAGCATGTGCATATTTATTAGAGTATAGTATTCAGGTACATGGATGGCTCAGTGATTTTTGATTAAATAGCATTCCCATACTCTCATGCATATTAGAATCTAATCCTCAAATGTGGCAATCTTGCCAACTATGAAATGTTGAAATCCTGAAAATTTGTTAAGACGGTTGAATTCTGCATGGGTAGTAAATTTTACTTTATTTGTATAAATTCCATTGAAGTTGGAACCACTCTCAAACAAACTGGAATTATAAATGGTAATCCTAAAAATTTATGTAGAATAATGGAAGAGGAGAATGTCAAATTTTACTAGATATGGCTTTGATTTTTTTCTCTTTTTCCTTTTTATTTTGTTGATATGGTGTGTTGTTTGGTCTATTGTGGGGGACCACTTTAGGATGGAACTAGGTTGAATTGGCCTACCAGTCTAGTTTATAGGTTGTTTTTAGGTTTTATGACTTTGGGCTAGTATGGACCAGTAGCTTCAAGTTCCTTACACTAGTTTTGATAAGTTTAATTGTAACATGCTAGCTAGAATCCAAAACAATATCACACTACAATTTTATTTTTTTTGGAGGAATTATTTGCTGCTAAACATTTGATGGGTTTCTCTACATGGTCTTTCAATTTTTTTGTGTCTAATTTTTTCTTTTCTCCATGCTTATTAGGCACCCATGTTTTCCCCATAACTTGGGAAATGCACCTCTTTTTGTTAACCTATAACCTCATTTTTTAGTGATCTCTCTTCCTTCAAAATATCTTCTCGCTTGTGATGAGGCCCCCTACTGAGGGCCTAGGTTGTACCCTTGGAATAACTTGTTGTCTATAAATTTTATTAAGAGACATATAGGTTGATTAATGGTGACCTCGGTACCAAAGAATGTTGGGTACTTAATATTATAGGAACTTTAGGGCTCTTTTACACAAGTATGGGGTAAACTGGATTCTGCAAGATATTACAAGATTGTGACTATAGAAGAGAGAAACAACTCAAGGTCCTAATATGAATAAGAAAATAGAATAAATAGAAGGATTAGTACCATATCTCTTTTGATAAATATTTACGGATGTTTTAGAACTCTTCTTGTAATGTCATGTATAATTTAATATCTTCCAAGTAATGAAGGTATCATAGGAGAAAGTTTACATGAATCATGAGGTTCAAAATTCAGTGAACCTAAAAAAAATAAAGTTTGGTTGGTTTAGTTTAGGTTCTCTATGTTCAGTTCAACCTATGAAATGTGTCCTCAAAACTTTAGCTCTCCATACAATGGTTAATTGTGCCTCTCATGGCTTTCTAGAGAATTCACTAAATTTAACCCTTGAGCTTTCAATTTAGGCCCGAACTTTATACAAATTCAAACAAGTTAAAAAATTGTGGGGAAACATGTTGTGCTCTAGAATACATGACCTGGTAGCATGTTAGGCTCCCTTAGAAGGGCACAACATCCAAACCTTATGGACAAATTCTAATTTGAATCAAGCCAAATCATTGTTGAACACAAACCATGTGAAATGAGTGATTAGTGCATAAAGTGTTGGAGATTGAATGTAAAAGCATGTGAAAAAGGTGATTAGTACATAATGTCTTATAGATTGAATGTATAGGGGGTATACTTTAGTATCTTTCTAGTAATGAAAGTATACATGGATAAAGTTGGATCCTAATGAATCAAGATCATAAATGTACCTTAAGGTTAGATGTTGGATATATGATTCTAAATTGCTTTTTTTTTAAATCAATTTTGAAGGCTAGAGAACATTCAAGAATAACTTATGACAAGATGTGTGCACTACTCAGACATCAAGATGCCAAAGGACAATACCATCAACTTGTTGAAAAAACAAGGGTTGTGATAAAAAGATTACATACAGGGATTAGGGCTTCAATCCATGCAATTGATTTCGTATCAACTGAAATCTAGAAGTTGAGGGGCAATGAATTGTAATCAGAGTTGTGTAATTAATACAAGGGTATGCCTTTGCATTTTAATTTACTATATAGAGTCAAACAACATACATTTCATTGTTCCCTATTTCCTAAGTTTCTATTCATAGCTTAATTACACGGAAGGATTGACAAACTTGGAATTTTTAATAGAAAAATACTATATAAAATAAGCACTTAAATGAAGTCTCATTGAAATGTTTCCAATGAAGATTATGATATGGGTTCACAAAAAAGGACAGTGATTTCATCAAAATTATATTAGAGATAAAAAATTTCATGAAATAATTTAATTAGAAAGTTGAATGTCCTTCCCTGGATGATAGAAACTCAACATACTTTATGCAAAGGTTGTATTTAAACAATGTCAAATCTCTAAAAAATACTTGAAATTAATTAATATTTATAAAATAAAATTTAACATCTAAGATTGAATGCGGAAATTTTTGTAGTGGAGATAGGAATTTTACCTATATAACACTAAGAGATCTTTACTCAAGTGAGGAGTTGCTAATATATGGATCATTTTGAAAATTTGAAGTTAGAGATGATTGTTGAGATGGTCCAAAAGAACTGTGATTCACAAAAGGATTAAAAAATAGAGAAAATGATTGCATGGCATGAGTTACAAAAAAATGAACTGGTCATCTATTTTAAAGCATCTCCAACCACATCATCTTCAACAAAACTGGGCCAATACCTAGAATACATGCTTGTTGATTTCTTTGATCATTTAAGGTTAACTACATTCATGGGTCTTTGTTGGTTTCCCAAACGTGCAGCTCGGAAGGATTTTGTTTTGACTGACAGAGAAGACAATCTCTTCTAATAATTTTTTTAGTAAAGGAATCCACAATTGAACTAGTCCTGTACTTGCATGACATGGGGTTGATATTATTGCCAACTCTCAAGGATGTAAACTTAAACCCATATAAGGATATATACCCCAATATCAAGGCAAGCAAAAAAACTAGAAACTCCTTTGGATAATCATTACCTCAAAATCTTTGGCAACATAGCTTATATTTCTTCTATTTCACTATGGTGCTTATATTTATCCTTCTATTTTGTACACTTTGGAGCATAATAGTATGCCAACCTCCCTAGGATTTTGGAGGTAACAAGGATAAATATATAGGCAAATACAACCACTTACTCATAGAATTTAACACCTTTTATACCTCTGATAGGCATAGCAAGAATATTAGAACCCAATAGAAAATCAAGACAGCTGAGAGAATAAGAAAGAGATCTATGAGAGGATGTTGAGAAATGCATCCCAAAAATTCAAGTAATAGAAATATCCATAAAATTATGAATATCCCACATATTAGCAAAGATACTTTATATAACGGGGAATGTATCTGAAACTTCAAAAAAAGATTATATTTAGCAATTGTATAATCCATTGAAAGGATAATAACAAGCTGCAGATATATTGGTAGTAATACAAGGGATGATGCTCATTTCTAATAATCCACATATATGTAATAGATGAAAGTTCTTCATCATTTTGAGCTATTAAGTAAGAAACTATAGAATAATATTCCACAAACATGGAAAATTTAACATGATCCAATAGTAGAGCATCTCATTCTCTAGATGATACAATTTTTAAAAACCTACAATCTGGAATCTTGTAGTCACATCAAAAGGATAAATTAAATATGTTCATATAAGAGGGTAAATTTTCAACATACCCATTCCTAAAGAAAATAGCTCCACTTATTCATGTTGCTCCATATACCTCTACAAAGATAGCAGATACACTAGGTTATGAGTACAGTAAAAACACACGTGTTTCATGAAAAAATTGTAACTATAACTCATCTACAACTTTTCTTTATCATGAACCATAGCAAAATTCTAAGAAATATGCAAAGTCCTCTGAAGTCATTTTCGTCCATGGAAACAATTTAGTTTTTTGATGGTCATAATCAAAGGGTAGTTATTTTGAATTTTTATTCAAAATGACAAGTAAAGACAATTCCATCACAACCTTTATACAAGAAGAGAAGGATCAAGATAACATATTCTGAAGGATAAAATAATCCTGACCAACTATGGCTCCCATTCTCAACAATAATGAGGTTAGCAATGGTATAAATTAAGAGGTCTTGGATTTGGTTTCAAAACTTGCTATTTTATAACATTTGATTATGAAATATATATCTTTGACATTCCATAACCTTTATGTTGGAAATGAAAATCCACGAGTCGATATCAAACCAATTCATGCATAAATAAAATGGTATGTAGCTTAAAGGTAGAGATGCCTACTCACTAGGGTGAGGTCCTGTGTTTAATTCTTAGATGGTCCATGGGATAGGTTGTCTGGCAACAACTTGAAGGTTTGAGCGAAGAGGATCCACAAAGGCCTATAAAAGAAAACCATTTACAATTTTCATTATGTAATAGTTATTTAGCTCAGTAATAGAAGAACCCATCTAAAGGGACAGGTCCTAGGGTCAACTCCTATCCTATCCTCATTCTAACTTTATTTAATACTTTACCCATCCAAATTAAATATAACAATTTATAAATATAAGTAGAAATTCAACAAAATGGAACATGTTATAGATTAAACTTAAGCCTTTTGAAGTGACTAAAACTAGTATATCTATTAATGTCGACTAATGAAAAATTATCTTTAAATATAATTGCATGTGGTGAGAACAGAAATTCTAAAATGATAATGGAAAGACTTCACTATACAACCCAACTACAGACATATCTACCTCGATGTTTTTTCCATATGAGACACCATAGATGAAAACCCCAAAATCGTAAAAAAAAAATCCCTACAACTCTAAAATTGAGACAACAGCATGGATACATAAAATTTTTCAATTATTTATGTTTATTTCAAGTATACTTCTACTCATGTGATCCACTAAGGAATTCCACACCCCCTTGATGCAATGCATGATATGATCTTACTATGCAATTTAATATAAGATGCACTTTGGATGTGCTCTAAAACAAAAGAACTTAATTTTGAATGTGTTGCCACTATCCAAATGCTTTTACATATTTTAGTGAAATTCAAAATTTTCTCCCCTTTAACAAGTGCATCTATTCAAATTTCAAACCTATCAAAAATTAAACATGTATAATATTTCATTGAAGGCCATCAGCCATACTTAAAAACAACTACAGATCTAACAAGTACAAATGCTTACTCAATCCATTGCACTATAGAACTATTTGAAATCTATTATTACCACAACACAAATATTACATTATAAATCCAAAGAGTCTAGACTTAAATAAAAAAAATTACTATATGGCATAATTGAATCCATGTTCCATGCGACTAACCCTCTAGAAAGAGAATTTGGTAATTACCATCATAACCTCCTTGGAGTTATCTTTCCCTTGGATTTGGTATAGACTACTTGCATAGCATATATCTGGTACCTTCCTCATGCATTTTATTAGTTGGGTAGTTGTGATAGGTCATAATTTAATGGTTCTTTTAACTCCTTGAATCTCTTGTCTAACAACTTCTTTAGTGAGGAAACTAATGGCTTTCTCTTTACAGTTCACAAGAAGCCAATGTTCTTCTAACCAATCCATTCCAATTCACACATCATAAGATCCTAAAGGTAACATGTTTCAATTTACCTTAATGTGTTGTTTTTCTATCTCAATAAGGTAGTGTTCAAATTTAGTAGCCACCGATATTTTAGCCCTGATACCTAGTTGAAGTAACCAAGGATTTTTAAATTTAGAAAATTGTAAATGGAATAACTCAACTACTTTTGGACTTACATAACTTAGTCTCACATGTGGGTCTATTAAAATAGAAACAACTTGCTTAGCTAATTTACCTTAAAATTATATCATGGTGGGTTGATATTTGGCCTTATGATCATCCAAAGAAGCATTAATCCTTGGTATATTTCTTGTTATCTCCCCAATGGTGGATGCTTCCTCGATATTAGCAATCAATTATTTTTTGGTGCGATAAGGACAATTTTTGTAGTAGTGAGACTCTCCATAGCCTCAACACTATAACGAGGGTTTTTGAGTTTGACAGGGTTTTGGTTTTCTTGACTCTTCAACCTATATGTTTTCATTTTTAATCCTAAATAGCTACTATTTGTTTTCCAAAGTTCTATTAATGATGTTTTCTATGTGCATTCTTAACACCATGAAATTTTGCATCCTTGGTATTTTGAAATATTTCCTGTCCCTTCTTACTTGGCCAACTTCCACCACATTCTCCTTTTTGTTTCATTTGTTGGTAGTAGATTATATCTTTCTGAATAACTCCATCCATCGTATTTATATTATACTATCGAACTCTAACCTTTCCGTCATGACATGTGGTAGACTACTAATAAAACATTGTACCTTAGATTTATCTTCACAAATATAAGGAACATACCTTAGTGAATATGTGAACTTGGTTACAAGTTAATCCATGGAATACTATCCTCATCTCAAATCATTGAACTATTTTTATTTTTCATCATAGAACCATTTTTTTAAATACTTATCCTTGAAATGTTTTTGGAAATTGTCCAAAGTCACTTTTTATTCATCAATTGCTCGAACAATTTTCATTTCTTCACACCATATGGTGGCTTTTCCTTGTAATTGTTAAATCACCAACCTCGCTTTGAGAATGTCATCATCTTCATAGATATGAAATCATTTGTTCATATTGATTCACATGGTGTAATATTCCTAATTAGCCATGGCTAATTGGAATATTTGATTTTGTTCGATTTTTGTCTTCTATAGTTATTTGTAAATAAAAAGTGAGGAAGGGGGAACATAACTCACTTTAGAATAAAAGGTCACTTCCTAAGTAGCACAAAGTTGTGACTTAAGGAGGAACCAAGGGGGCCAAAGGGGGATGCAGAAATGGGGCCCACATAGACATATGGAGGGGCTGCACACGAGGGGAGAACACATGGCAAGAGGGGAATCACACAGGAGGACGTGAGCCTAGGGATTGTGAGAGGGAGAGGCTATTAATTAGAGAGGAGCCCCCTCATTTTGGATCATTCTAGTTATGAGCATTTGTGATAGTCATTTCGACTTAGAGTGGCTAGATGTTTAGCTAGTCTGCAGCACTATTTAGTGCATTGAGTGTCTCCATCTAGAGATCTCACCCTTAGACCCGGGGAACTTCGAGTGCCCACTCAGGCAAGGTATTTCCATTAGCATTCCAATAGTAGTTTCATCAGCATTTTAGTAGTAGTTTCATCAACATTTCAGCAGCAGTTTCATCAGCGTCTTTAAGGAACTCCGTAGAACCCCAAGGGGGTGATTTTCGGGGGTCGGCCATTTCAGAAAAGATTTCTGGGTTTTTCTGGGTTTCTTTAGTAGAGTCTGATTCCCAAGTTTCAACTTTTTATAAGGAGGGGAGTAGCCCCAAATCCTCATTCAATTTCCAATAGCAATAGTAGCACGATAGTTTTCCACCAGCTGGGACTCAGATCAGTGTGAGGCCATTCCAAGAAATCTTTCTTGGTTTTTCTGGGTTTCTTTAGTAGATCCCGAATCCAGAGTTTTAGCTTTTTCTGAAGAGGGGAACAACCCCAAATCATCATTTGTTTTCTAGCAGCACAGTTGTAGCATCGACACAGAGAGGCCATTCTTATCATTCTGAGAGTATTTCTTCACTTGCCTTGTGCAAGTCAGGGTACCATTTTTTCCTTCTATAGTTATTTGTAAATAAAAAGTGAGCAAGGGGGAACACAACTCACTTTAGAATAAAAAGTCACTTCCTAGGTAGCACAACGTTGTGACTTAAGGGGGAACCAAGGGGGCCAAAGCGGGACGCAGAAATGGGGCCCACACAAACACATGGAGGGACTGCACATGAGGGAAGAACACATGTCAAGAGGGGAATCACGCAGGAGGAGCTGAGCCTAGGGATTGTGAGAGGCAGAGGCTATAAAATAGAGAAGAACCCCCTCATTTTGTATCATTCTAGTTATGAGCATTTATGATAGTCATTTTGACTTAGAGCACGCTGACTGTTTAGCTAGTCCGTAGCATTGTTTAGTGCATTGAGTGTCTCCATTCGGAGATCTCACCCTTAGCCCCGAGGGACTTTGAGTGCCTGCTCGGGCAAAGTATTTCCATTGGCATTCCAACATCATTTCAGCGGCAATTTCATCAGCATTTTAGCGGCAGTTTCATCAGCATTTCAGCAGTAGTTTCATTAGCATTTTAGCAGTAGTTTCATCAGCATTTTAGCAGCAGTTTCATCAGTGTATTTGAGGAACTGCGCAGAACCCCAAGGGGGTGATTTTTGGGGGTCGACCATTTTAGAAAAGCTTTTTGGGTTTTTGTGGGTTTCTTGAGTAGAATCTGATTCCAAAGTTTTAGCCTTTTCTGAGGAGGGGAGTAGCCCCAAACCCTCATTTGAATTCTAGTAGCACTAGTAGCATGACAGTTTTCCAATAACTAGGACGCAGATTAGTGTGAGGCCATTGCAAGAAATCTTTCTAGGTTTTTCTGGGTTTCTTGAGTAGAGCCCAAATCCAACGTTTCAACTTTTTTTGAGGAGGTGAGCAGCCCTAAATCATCATTTGTTTTCTAGGAGCACTAGTAATACAATAACAACATCCATGCAGAGAGGCCATTCTTGTCATTCTGAGAGTATTTCTTCATTTGCCTTGTGCAAGTCGATGTGCCATCTGTCTCATCACCTCTTGTACTCATTTATTGCTCAGTATAATAAAATGGCTTAGCATTTCTTGTTGCATTTCTTGTGTATCTGCTTCTATTCCTCGTTTACATTATGATATGCCATTCCATTGTTATTTTATCACTTCTAGGTTATTATATCATTTGCACATATTTCGTTGGAGTTTTTGCTGGGGTTTGAGGAATATTCCAGGTTAGGGATATTATAGTGGTATCAGAACATAAATCTGGCTCAACCTGTGGAGCTAGCAATCTGTGACACCGGGGAAAAACCCTATATCTATTATAGAGGTCAGAGGTACAGAGACACTAAGCGTAGGTTGGAGAATACCTACAAAGAGGGACATTGTGTTCCGATGGTGGAAACAGAGCAGGAGGATCCGATGGCAGATGATGACAAGAAGAGATTTGGAGATATGCTCCTCAAATCAGTGCAGGATCTGTCAAGGCAGATTGAGGTGATGGGGTAGAGATTCACGATAGTAGAGGTCAGATAGGGAGAGAGCCCACAAGTTTTTCAGATTGGTGAGGGATTAGGTGCATGCCATCACTTGCGAGAACAGCATGACATTGTGCAGCAGGGGGCCTCATATGCCCTTACACGCTGTACCATGCCCACCTTCTTAGGAGCAGACACGGGGGTTGCAACCTAGCAGGAGGCAGAGCCTCGGCATATGGGCGATTATTTTATAGAGTACCAGGCCTATGGGCAGGAGTTCAGGGAAGCCCTCTCATTCAAAGATTTTGTTCAGCTCTAGCGGGATAACAGACCCCGTGATCATCACAAAGGGTACTGGCGTTACCATGATGGCGACACCCACTATGCAGTGAATAGATTCCACTTGCCTACATTTGATGGCTCATCAAACAGTTCGGCAAAGTCTTGGGTGGAGAAGTTGGACATTTATTTCCAGCTTAACCAGATGTCGGAGGCAGAGGCCATCAAGGTGGCAACTTTGAATTTGGATGGCGAGGCCCAGGATTGGTGGTTTCATGGGATGGTTACATTGGGGCACTCCACAGTGACGTCATATGTCGAGTTTACCAGGAGACCGATGGAGTGATTTGATCGAAGGGATCCAAAGTAGCATTTCATTGAGCTGACGAGGCTCAAACAAAGAGGGAGCCTAGAGACCTACATTGTAGATTTCTTGAGGGTCTCTGTGATAGTGCTAGACCTATCCACAGAATGGAGGGTCTATATGTATGTTGAGGGGTTAGTAGAGCCACTTCGAGGTTTAGTCTAATCCACTAGACCAGCCACACTCCAGGGCACTATCAGGAGGACTTGGGACTTACAGGATGTCTTACCCAGGACTCGAACACCTTACCCCCAGAGACAGACTTTCCAGTCTAAGGGGAAGGATGTGAGGATTCCTCCTCCAAAGGGGAATCCATGACAAGTACAACTTGACGATGATGCTAGGAGGGAGCTGAAGAAGAAGCGGTTGTCCTTCACTTGTCAATATCCATGGGCACCAAGACATAAATGTGCTGCTAGTAAAGCACATTTTATTGGGGTCCTCTCTGATAACAATGGAGAAGAGGATGACAAGGAGGATGTGGAGGCAGAAGATAGCCATGCCATATTGGAACCTTTTCCACCTCCACCACCACCAGCAGGTGGTGCATCTTTTGCACACACTGGAGGGGTCCTTGTAGCATTGCGAGGAGTTCCCAAGTATCTGATGCTACGCATACGAGGGACAATACATGGCGAGTGCGTAACAATTTTGGTTGATAGTGGGGCCACCCACAACTTCATCGATGCATAGATGGTTGAGCAGAAAGGTATACAGACAGAGAGCTTCAATGGGTTTTCAGTTTTGGTCCGAGGAGATCAGACTATGATGTGTGCTCGTTATGTTCCAGAGCTATGAGTGACAATGGGCACCTACACATTGACTGACCACTTTTTCATGGTCGATATTCCAGACACGAACATGATACTGGGTTTTCAATGGCTTATCACTCTAGCGAAGGTCACGACAGATTGGAAGACCTTGGAGATGGAGTGGGATGATGAGAAGACAGGGAGGCATGAGAAGATACAGGGACAGCACACATATCTGCCTCAGACTATTTCAGCTCATCAGAAGGAGGTAGTGTTCCAAAAGGGATACATAGAGTGGGTAGTAGAGTTGTGTGCATCAGAGGTAGGGACTATAGGGCAGACGATACATCTGGAGATACAGTCCATCCTTGACCGCTATGCCATAGTGTTTGGGGAGATTCCGCCAGGAAAGCCACCAAACCAGGGGTTTGAGCACACTATCGAGCTTGACCAAGGCATCCAAGCAGTGATCACCACCCCCTATAGGCACCCCAAGGCCTATCAAGATGAGATTGAGTGGGCTGTCTAGGAGCTGCTGGCTCTTGGGCACATTCGACCGAGCATGAGTCCTTTTGCTTCTTCTGTGGTGTTGGTGAAGAAGAAGGATGGTACATTGAGGATGTGCATCGACTACAGGGTGAGGACTAATCACAATAGCCTCAAGTTCCTTTTGGAGCAGAAGCAGCTACAGGAGAGGCAGCAGAAGTGGATCAGTAAGATCTAAGCATATGACTTTGACATTGAGTATGTCAAGGGTAAGAACAACGTGGTAGCATATGCCCTTCCATGTAGACCAGCCATGTTGTCTCTTATGAGCTTGGATACAGATTGGAGGGCTCGACTCTTAGTAGAGTACTCCAAGGACAGGTTTGCATGTGAGGTCTTGGATGGGCAGGTGGTAGATGACAGGTACACGCTGGTCGATGAGATCATCTATTACACGGACTGGATCTTCTTGACTGAGGGGTCTGAGGTGAAGAAGAAGATACTCTAGGCATCACATGATTCACCTTTGGCAGGGCATCAGGGGTTTACCAAAATCTACAAGGCCATTAGAGAGGGGTTCTCATGGAAGGGCCTCAAGGAGGACGTACTCCAGTGCATCTGGGAGTGCAATGTTTGCTGGAGGAATAAGTGAGAGATGAGCCATCCCGCGGGTTTATTGCAGCCTCTTCCCATTTCGGAGGGGAAATGGGAGAGTATTTCGATGGACTTCATCACAGGGTTGTCCATGGTACAGGGCAAGGACTGTATCTTGGTCATCGTTGATCGACTGACAAAGTACGCACATTTTTTTACCATATTTGCACACTATATAGCATCACAGGTGGTCGAGTTATTCTTCAGAGAGATCTTCAGGCTACATGGTCTTGCTAAGACCATCATCAGTGACAGGGACAACCATTTCATGGGCAGGTTTTGGCAGGAGCTTTTCTGGTTGGTGGGGATGGAGTTGACACCGAGTACAAGTTATCACCCACAGATGGATGGGCAAATAGAGATAGTTAACAAGTGGTTGGAGGGCTACTTGCGTAACTATGTCAGTGGGCAGTAGCGAACATGGCTGAAATGGCTACATCTGGGGGAGTACTGCTACAATACTTCACATCACATGTCCATTGGTATGTCACCATTCTATGCCTTATATGGTATCATCCTTTATCTTTTGTTGACATGATTTTTGGTGATAGTAGAGCTCCTAGAGCCAATATTTGGATCCAAGAGAGTAAGGATATCCTCCGAGCTCTCAAGGATAACATGGCTACAACACAGAACTAGCAAAAGTTGTATGCCGATAGGGGTTGGGTGGAGAGGCAGTTTGAGGTAGGGTCCATGGTCTACCTACGATTATAGCCATAGCGACAGTCATCACTGAATTAGAAGGGGGCTGAGAATCTCAAGCCCTACTTTTATGGGCCATACCGAGTGATATGTAGGATTGGACAGGCTACATATGAGTTGGAGTTGCCCCAAGGTAGGAAGATTCATAACATTTTTCATGTATCATGCCTTAAGAAGGAATTGGGGCAGCAGGTGATAGTGACAGATGAGCTAGCACCCATGGATGATGAGGGGCATTTGGTATTGCAGCCGGAGGCTATCATTGATACCAGGGAGAGGCAGTTGTGGAGCAGGATGGTTTGGGAATTCTTAGTGAGGTGGAAGAATTTGTTGGATGAGGATGCCACTTGGGAGAGTGAGTAGATCTTACAGCATCCATCACTTCAGTTGCTTGAGGACAAGCAACATTTTGCCAGGGGAGACTGTAATATTCCTAATTAGCCATGGCTAATCGGAATATTCGATTTTGTTCAGTTTTTGCCTTCTATAGTTATTTGTAAATAAAAAGTGAGGAAGGGGGAACATAACTCACTTTAGAATCAAAAGTCACTTCCTAGGTAGCACAATGCTGTGACTTAAGGGGGAACCAAGGGGGCCAAAGTGGGATGCAGAATTGGGGCCCATGTAGACACATGGAGGGACTATGCAGGAGGGAAGAACATAGGGCAAGAGGGGAATCAAACAGGAGGAGGTGAGCCTAGGGATAGTGAGAGGCAGAGCCTATAAAATAGAGGGGAACCCCATCATTTTGGATCATTCTGGTTATGAGAGTTTGTGATAGTCATTTAGACTCACAGCATGCTAGCTATTTAGCTAGTCTACAGCACTGTTTAGTGCATTGAGTGTCTCCATTCAGAGATCTCACCCTTAGCCCCGGGGGACTTCGAGTGCTTGCTCGGGCAAGGTGTTTCCATTGGCATTCCAGCAGTAGTTTCATCAGCATTTCAGCAGTAGTTTTATCATCATTTCAACAACAGTTTCATCAACGTCTTTGAGGAACTATGTAGAACCCCAAGGGAGTGATTTTTGGTGGTCGGCCATTTTAGAAACGCTTTCTATGTTTTTCTAGGTTTCTTGAGGAGAGTGTAATTCTAGAGTTTCAACCTTTTCTGAGGAGGGGAGTAGCCCCAAATCCTCATTCGATTTCTAAGAGCAATAGTAGCACGATAGTTTTCCAACAGCTGGGACATAGATCAGTGTGAGGCCATTCCAAGAAAGCTTTTTGGGTTTTTCTGCGTTTCTTGAGTAGAGCCCGAATCCAAAGTTTTAGCTTTTTCTGAGGAGGGGAGCAGCCCCAAATCATCATTAGTTTTCTAGCAGCAAAAGTAGCACAGTAGCAACATCCACGCAGAGAGGCCATTCTTGTCATTCTGAGATTATTTCTTCACTTGCCTTGTGCAAGTCGAGGTGCCATCTGTCTAATCACCTTTGTACTCATTTATTGCTCAGTATAATAAAATGGCTTAGCATTTCTCGCTGCATTTCTTGTGTATCTGCTTATATTCCTCGTTTACATTATTATATGTTGTTCCACTATTATTTTATCACTTCTTGGTTATTATATCATTTGCACATATTTGGTTGGAGTTTTTGTTGGGGTTTGAGGAATATTCTGGGTTAGGGATATTACACATGGCTTCAATGACCTCCTCTACTTCTCTCTCAAATGTTAGGGGTTTAATTTTCTTGAGCTCGCCTTGTAGTTTGACCTTTTTCCTCTTCATCCCTTTTCCGCAAGAAACATTCTTGAATCCTTCTTCATTTTCATTTCAACCTACCTCAACTTTTGGGTTGTCCTCCCTCTAATAGTGCATATCAAACCTATTTTCATGACCAAGACTCAGATTTGGCTCACTTTGGTTTTGTATATCTGATAAGCTCTTCATAATTCTTTCATATTCTTGCCTTAGCCTCTCAATATCATCTCTTACATTCATCATTTCAACTCACAATTGTTGAAAACTTTCAAGCAACACAATATTTGGATTGGAGGATTCTTCTCCCAAGTGAACCACATTCTTAGGTTAGTTTCAGCAAATGTTACATGCCCATGTCCCACTGATTTTCTTACTGGTGGAGTGATTCCAGTTCCTCTATTCATACATATTATGCTTTGTGCATCATTAACTCTTTTGTTATTTAACAATTGTCCAATCATGCCACAATGTTGAAACCATGCCTTTGATACCACTTGTAACATCCATCATGCTCAAAACAAAAAAAAACTATGTTACCCTAAATATCCATGTGCAACATCATAAAAAGTTAAGATACCAAATTCTTATTGGTGCGCCCCCATGGCTTACATAGTGGTCTTTGCTAATGCGACATGGGTGAATTAATGTCCTTTGTGTGGTTATCTTACCCCTCCTCCATTCGAACTTTCATGCATCCAAATTTTAATACAAGGACTTATAACCCCTATGGCTATGGCACTTCACATAGCTATGTTTCATATGTTGCACATTGATTCATTAAAGGGGTACCCAATGTTATTTATATAGATTTATCTGACTTTAATTATATTGCCCACCCATGAGAATTGGGTTTCGACTCATCTTATGGAACTTTCTTGATGTTTTGGTGAATAGACTTCTAGGAATATATACGCTTTGTTGGTCTACTAGATTTCATTTCTAATGACCATTATAGCTCACACCGAGATAATGGTAACTACCCACTTTTCCCCTTTGATTAGTTGGTCATTTCCTCAATGGTGTTTCCAAAGTAGCTTTGTGCTAGACTCCCTATGGAGGAATGGTTTCTACTTGCTCAACTGTTGGTAAGCTACACACAACAACCATCTTAATTTTTAGTGATTCAATTTTTGTTAACCTTTTCATGAAATTCCAAGCAATTTTTTAATACTTACAATTTCAACACTAAGGAAAAGGAGACGTACCCTCAGGTCCCATGGGTTAAACATGACGATAGTAGTTCTTAGGTAAGGTTGATGAGTTAGTCAACTTACTTAGTTTAAATCACCCACAAGGTTATTGAAATTTAGAATATATGCTTTTAAATGTAACTTTTCTAGATTTCTCACCCCAATGGTTCTTGCCTAGGTGTTGATTCCCCTCTAGGTATTAAGTTTGTTTTTTCTATACAATACACTATGTGTACATGTCTTTACGAATATTTCCTTTTTTTCCAGGGTTAAATCTCCTCTTTACCATATGTAGGAATTCATACAAGTGATGGTTTCCATGGTTCTTTACATTAAAGGCCTAATTATTGGAAGAGTTCGTTCTTTTGACATGTCATTCTTACATAGGATTCTAATCTCCCAGGTTTTTACCAAATTTATTCTTCTTTTAAATCAAGGATCTATCTCACAGTCTTAGCTCCTTATACATGTTCGCCCCCAATTGGCGTGAGAACTATGAGTTTTAGAGTTGGGGTTAATACCTACTTAGGTTATAAAGATGGATTTGTCTATTCTATGTGGACAAAACTCTATTTATTTATTATTTTTCTAAGTTATGCTTCAAGAAACCCCAATTTTCAGGTGATAACTCTATTGTATGAGTAACACTTATATGGTCAAGGAATAGCTGCTACAACCAAGTGCTCAACCTTCCTTTATGATTAAAGTTATGTTGTATATGGTTGTGATTTTTTTTCTAGTAATTCTATTTGTATACAACTCTTATGGAGACACTATGGTTACAATGCTAATTTAATGATTTAATTTCTATACATCTTGTATTAGGCCTATTTTTGTAGTTCTTACTCTATAGATATAATGGCTAAAGGCAACTATTATGAAAATATGCTACATTTACCCCTATAGAATAAACCTAGACTCTAATAGGTGAGTTGTTGGATTCCATAATTTCTTTTGATTGCTAGCTTAGTTCGGCTTGGCCAAGGAACTAAACTAGTTCCCCAACCCAACCTTCCTTGATGACTTCTATTTTTACATTTCTTTTGTCATTTTGTCTACTGAGGGCACTAATAGACAACCCCTTAACCAAGC
>APFE031731204.1:452989-470129 GCA_000404065.3 Pinus taeda | reverse complement strand
ATATATATATATATATAAACTACTAAGTTATTCTATCTTGGCCTTTCAATTCCCCTTTTTCGACTAAAAATGCACACTGTACACATCTCCGACTCTCAGCTCTTGAAAACTCATCCACATAAACCTCCGAACAATATAAACTTATTTTATATCTTCATATTCCCAATCGTGTGACATATAGGTTCCAAACACCGACTATCCCCTAAGGGTTCCGTAGGGTCTCCTGTCCTAGCTTACTTTTGATTAAATTCTCTTCTAGGGTTTCTACAATGTTTTCTTTTTAACAACACTTTCCATAAAGTTATGTATTACAATTAACAGAATCTTTTTAATATCGGTTTTTGAACATATAGGAACAAAACTTGTACTTTTTCATCATTTTATAGAAATTCGTAATTATTTAATTCACAATGAGCTTCTACAAACATTGAAAAATATTTTCCATATACTCATGCAAAATTCATTGTTCCAGAAGGACTCTTTCTTAAATAAAAGAATGGAAATCTAGTTGTACGTATTTGAACAAGATCCGGCAGCAAAAATTCAACCGGGAGAAAACCTCTCCTCCAACATTGAGGTTGTAAATCACGTCCAATTCCTCCTCCAAGCCTTTAGGCCTCCAAAACAATAGGTATACAATGACCACTAGAGTTTGTTCTTGACATCAAGGCCTCTTGTCTAACTAAGAACATACAGATTTAAATCAAAGTTTCCACGGGCTCACAATCTAGCTCAAGAGAACCTTAATGGCAATGTCATGCTTCAGTTCGTGTCTAGTTCACCTCTTCACAGATGCCTCAAGAGAAAATTTATGGCAATGTCTTGCCTGAGTTCTTATCTCGTTCACCTCTTCATAGATGCCCCAAGCCTTTCCACTCTATCTTTATCCTTGACATTTTTTGTTCTCATTATCTAGTTCACCTCTTCATAGATGCCTCAAGCCTTTCCACTCTATCTTTATCCTTGACATTTTTTGTTCTCATTGAAATGTTTTATCTCTAGGGAGAAAGAGAGTGTCTAAGAGTCTCTAACCCTTTCAAACTTGAAATCTCATCTAAGTTCTTCTCCATGAATTCAACACTTATCAACACTTATTTATTTTTTTAAACAATAATAAAAATAAACTTTTAAATAATTAAGTTTCACTAAGCTTTCCTCTTAAGCCCTCAAGTTACCAAGTCTTATAGAGTAAAAGTAAATAACAATAAATAAACCAATATTTTTAATAACTTGGATGTTACAAGTCTTATAGTAAAAGTAAATGACATTAAGTAAACCAATATTTATAATAACTTGGGTGTTACAGTATATCCCCTAGATAGATCTAGGCTAGTATATTATATATTTGGTGGCATTGAAATGTTTTACTTATTATTTAGGTTCTCCATATTAAAATGATAAAACATGGTCCTTACATGTTTTTCCTATATGCATACATTTCATTAATTATATTTACAATATTATTCTGTATTTTTTTAACTAAATGATTATATATTAACTTATATTTTTAATATTTTTAATTATTTAAAAGGAATAAATTGTATTATTGTTTTTGATAATTTATTTTTCCAAATATTTATACAAAAATTTATAAAAAAAAATTAGTTAATTTCAATTAAAATAAAAAATTTTTCTAGTTAAGATAATCTATTAATATGCATAAAAATTATAGAGAGGACCAAGCCTCAACCAAGTTTAATATGGTGTTCTAGCAAAAATCTGAACTGCCCCAAGATTGGGGAAACCAGTCCACACAGCAAAAAACCCAAAAATGGTATCAGTTATTAAGACCAGAATCCTCAAAAGAAGCAATGAGGTATTGCCATGACATAATGTCTAGATAAGAGACCAGATTCCAACAAATTCTAACAAAAACAAAAAGACAGACACCTGGTAGCCAAGTCCTTACACCTTGTAGCCAAGTCCTAACCTCTGGCAGCCACTTCCATACCCCTGGCCTCCAGGTCGAGACAGGTGTAAGCCACATCGACTTAATTAAAATCATCGGGGATGGGTTCCTCAACAATTGGGTGTGCCCAATCATCCGCCTCATCCCTCAACACCCTACTGTGTGACTCCCCACCACCCCCATGTGGCTCATCCTTCTGATGGGCGTTGCATCCGACCTTGCCAAGCCATAGTCATGTCACTTCCACCTGAGCAGAGCTACCCCCTTCACCATGGTGATTGCCACCACTGTTCTTTCCATGTAGAGTGAAGAAGCATTAGTCCATCACGTTCTTCCTTTTGTCTCTTGCCACAAGTAGGAATTTTCCACCTGAGAGGCAGTTTGTTCACTGAAGAGGATGGAAATAGTGGCAGTAATAAAAAGACTGTTCAGGGTGCTACACAACTTGAATTGGGTTGAGTGGGGAGCGGGATGAAGGGGCAAGGAAAAATTAGCAGAGTGAACTAAAAAATCACCATGAATTGCACTTGAAGACCGAGAATGACCCCGCCCACTTCTTGTACTAGGACATCTACTTGCCCCATGTCTATGGGGATGATGCAATTCAGGGGAAGGAGAGGAGGTAGCGGGCTGAGGGTGCGGCTCAGTCTGAGGGCAAGAACTGCCTCCCCGAGTTCTGCCCCTTCTACTTCTCATTCTATGTCTCACCATGCTGGTGGCTTTGGCTAAGTGCTCACAGAAGGAATAATGATAGAGGGAGCTCTAACAGAGGGATTGTGAGGGGGAGCAGGGTCAATTTGAGTAGAGGTTAGATAGCAAAAACCAAAATGGGAATGGTGAAACCCATTTCTAAAATCAATGCAAAGGAATGATGACAGAGGGAGCTCTAACAGAGGGATTGTGAGGGGGAGCAGGGTCAGTCTGAGTAGAGGTTAGATAGCAAAAACAAGAATGGGAATGGTGAAACCCATTTCCAAAATCAAAGCAGCATATTAACCAGCATAGTTACAGCGCTAGAGCTAGGTTCATAGGCTTGAGGCAGGTAGTGGGAGAGCTGGGTTCATAGGCTTGAGGGGAGCAGGGGAGACAAAGAAACAATGAACTGAGGTACCTCCATATCAAGAGAGTTAATGGCTTTTTTCCGCTTCACACATGCATTAAATGTTGCCTGCAATGTGTCATGAGGGCATCTCAAGGTGGTACCGGGAGGGGGCGCCATCAACCAAGTGGCCCATCCCCTCGTGACCAATCTTCAATGTATTCATCAATATCCAAATGTGTCACCCTCATCTTGTAATTAACATATAAAATTAAAACCACTTCAATTATCAATTTCCCTCCTTTAAAAAATCACTTATTTAAAAAATGAAAATAATTATTACATAACATAATAAGGTAATCATGGATTACATTAATATCCTACCCTAAAGTATTGCATCGTTATCAATACACAATATTTGTTAATATATTAACAAACATTAGGGAATGCAGAGAAGGGAAGAGATATATGAACATGGAATGAATGCAATTATCATGTTATTAATGCTCAGGGAAAACGATGTGTGAAAATTAATTTTAAGAATGCACGCATGTTCATAGTTATATTTACATGGTCGTATATCTTCCCGACTATTTGCAATCTCCCACACATTCTTATTTAATTCAGAGATCAACGGGGTTACCGCTTATGAGTCAAATACGATATCTATAAAAAAAAATCCGCACTGGGCATATATTCTGTTACGCGACACTTCCTCTTCAGGAAGGCCAAAAGTCACGGACTCAGAGGTACGCGGTAGAAGGAGAAAAGTGCTTGGAGGCGCGGCCATAATAAAGAAAAGATTGCTCAAATGAAGGAACGCTCCAGGAACTGGAAGAAGCCAGAGATACAGTTTTTGATTAAATCGAAGATTGAAATGCAAGCCACATTCAACAAGGCCATAGTAAAGCACGAAACTTTGTGGGAAAATATATCGGAAAAGATGAAAGGACGTGGATATGGAAGAAGTGCAGAGACATGTGTTCGTAAATGGAGAAATCTGGTAAGAGGATGCAAGAATCCACGGGAAAACGAGCCACTACGAAACGTGTACGAGGAAATAGAAAAATTGCTCAACGCACAACCAGGCCGCCGGACTGGTAAATGTTTGTTGCTATTTGTTAATGCTTTTGAATATCAAGTTAAAAATTGTTTTTAAGGATGGGTGTAATTTTTTTTGGAGTTTAATGGTGTATAGATTAGATTTGTTCAATATTTTTGGTGGATTCATCGCCATCATTAGTTATAGTAGTTATTACATACAGTAGTTACAAGTAAATTTTATTGGATTCCATGGTCTAAAATTTGTTTGTTTCTATTTGTGATAATACTTCTGTCCTTGATGATGGGCAGTGAATCCACCCTAAACTTATTACAAGAATCAAAATAGGTTTCAGGTTAAACTCCAAAAAAAGACTTGCGTCCAAGATAATAACTGGCTATGAAAACATACAAGCTGAGTTGTTTGTAATTCCTTGTTTTGAATGATCATCCAGTCAGGAGAAGGGCCACTAATATTGATGGAGCAGCAACAATTAGCGAGGAACCTCAATGTATGGGCAACAAGGAGGACAAGCATGGGATTACTGAGAGAAAAGAGAATAAACACATTTCTTTACTCGGTCATCTCCCACGACAACCAGTGCTGGTCGAGGCCAAATCAGAGAGTCATGAAACCAGAGGTGTTGGGAACCAGGAGGATGGCGTTATAAGATCTTTGTTTAATTGCTCGAATGATTTCATTTCTTTTCCACTTGACGAACAACCAGACTTGAGCATCGATGACATACCGACGGCTGAATTTTCATTTGGAGATAACGATGATGCCTTCTTGGCGTTATTATCTCCATTTCAATAAATGTAAGCATAGCCAATAAATTTGGGTTGCGTTGGTTATAAGATGTTTGTTTCATTGCTATGAAGCATTGGTCACTCACCATAATATATATGCATCCTTATATGTTCTAAGAAGTTCAAACAAGCCAGCTTCTTTTGGTATTTATGATTTCAAATTTAAAGCATAGCCAATAAAATTTGCGTTGTGTTGGTTATAATGTGTTTGTTTCATTGCTATGAAACATTGGTCACTCATCACAATATTTTCATCCTTGTATGTTCTAAGTTCAAACAAGCCATCCTTGTATGTTCTAAGTTCAAACGAGCCAGTTTATTTTGGTATTTATTATTTTAAATTTAATGTTTTAATAGATTTTAGAGATTAAAAAATGTATGAGATTTTTTTGTTTGGGTCAAAAGTATATATACTCTATTACCACACATGTTTTTAATCATTACTCACTTAAACAATATACAACTATAAATAACTTGAGAGTGGATAAAACTACAACATATTATAATTGCCTCTTTAATAACATACATTTTTTAAAACAGTTTTTTTTAAAGAAATGTTTTTGAAATTAGATATCTATTTTAATAAACATTTAATTTCTTCCATTTTGAAGTGGATCTAAAATAAGGTACTCATATAAATTCAAATATTCCAAGTTAATAAAAAAATATTTATGTGAATTTAAATAATTTTGGATATAAATGGTGAACAAATTCAAAAATTAGAAATAAGAAACTCATAACCATATTAAATATAAATTAATAAAAAAAATATATAATATTGTATTTAAATTTTTTTATAAAAAATTATGAAAATTCATGTTATAAATCAAACAAAATTTGTCCAAATGGGGTAGCTCAACTGGGCAAGGGTGTTGGAAATGAAAGTCTCACCGAACGGAAGTCTTGGGTTCAAAATCTTAGCTACTCTTCCCTGTTGAGGGTACTTAATGGACAATAAAATCGAGCGCCCCAGCTTAAAAAAAAAATCAAACCAAAATTTACTTAATGGACATATAAAATTGGGCGCCCCAGCTATCAAAAAAAAATTAAACAAAATTTGAAAAACACCTTAGGGTAATGCTACAACCAAATACAAATAGATACAATCAAGCATAAATAGATGGTTATAGTGTATTACACTGTTTATAGATATACTTTTATAGTAAAATTTAGCTAAGTAATTGTATGATATGATTTAGTTGACTATAATGTTGTATGTCTTTTTGTGAATCACTTCTTTACTATATTATGAGATTCTCTTCCATTTACCTCTTCTAGTAAAGAATGTTACATATATTTATCATGGTATTATATACAATAATATAAAAAAAAAATATTAGTAATGTTAATAGATATTTTTTAAGTTTTTTTTTCATATTTGGAATAATCATTATAAGAATAATGAATTTTGAAAGAAAATGAAGAATATATTTATTGTGTGGAGAGATACTTTACAATTAATATTGGTAGAGATGTTGTAATGTAATGTAATGTGTTGTAAATATTTAGACACCATTGAAATAAAATAAAATAATTGAAATAAAAATTCTATGCTATTATTATTATTAATCTTAATTATTTTTTGTTGGATAGTCAATTTAAAATTAACTAGATCAAGTTACCAGCCTTTTTTGAGCTCTAGGTTTATGAGAACTCATGGTATTGATCCATGGTATTCATGTAGAATATACCCTATTTAAAGGGAGAAATTTACAGAGCTCAAATCCATGGTAACTTCAACTCTATCAAGCTCGGAAAGATAAAGAGGGATCAAATTTATATGTGAGTTGACCAACTATAATTACATGTTTGCACATTCAATATGCATAAAACTTGATCACATTTGAATAAATGCATGAATAATTTATTTGTAAATTGAGCAATGATAATTAAATGTTTATGTATTCAATATCCCTAAAACTTGATCACATTTGGATAGGTGATTACAGAATTTTCTATGTTATGAAGAGCTAGTGGTAATGCAAGCACCAAAAAAATTCAATCTATTAACATGGAGGAGGGATAGCTTCGAGCATGCAGTATGGAAACATGAAATCTACTAAACATGGGGATCGATGGAGGTACTTCCAACAATAAACTTTGAAATGTGATATAAGAAAAAATTGAAATTCTAGCAGATGCTTAAGTTTTTTTAAATATAAATTTTAATTTAATAATATTGTAATAGTTAATTGATTCATCTACGAGCCAGAAATACTTGAATTTAGGTTATTTAACATTTTAAATTTTTAAAATTCAAGGATTTTTATTAAGTCACCATCAGATTTTTTCATTATCAAACAATTTCTATTTTTTTTTTTAAGGAATGTAGAGCTTAGTTTGTACTAATAGATGTAAGTTTTTCTATAATGTTTAAGGAGAAAAAGAACAACATAGCAATATATGATAGCTATATATTTAAAGATTCTAGTAAATCTTAACATAAAAATTAATGGTGAAAAATAATAACTAATGTTATTTTTTTTTTCTAAAAATATAAATATCTTAATTTTTATAATTTACTCTCTATGTCTTTATAGTTTTATTAAGAACATATTTGTGTATCGTTAAAAAGATAGCATAAGAAATAGAGATATTGAGAGGCATTTAAAATAATGGAGTTTCCAATGGATTTGCATCATTATATACTAGATTTGAGATTGTAAACTTATATAAAAGGAAACCAACTCAATAAACACATATGCTCGAGTTAGGGTTGTCAATCTTCCTTGAAAGGAACTTGAATTGAAAAGAGTGTGCATCCCCTTTAATGATACATGCACATTCTACATTGTGATTGCATCGAGTTAGGGTTGTCAATCTTCCTTGAAAGGAACTTGAATTGAAAAGAGTGTGCATGCCCTTTAATGATACATGCACATTCTACATTGTGATTGCATCATTAGGGATGCACACATTCTTTTGGAATTTGTACATGTTGTTAGGAATACATGAGAATTTAAAATAAGTTTCAAACCTTTTAAGACCCAATCAAATGTACTAGTTGTGTGCTAGTTGTAGGAAAATAATTTTAAAAAAATGTAGATTATTATTGTTCATGATATTTTTACAATGGTAAAGGGAATTATCATATGCCTTGTTTAACATTGGGACATAACCCCTCATGTGGGTATGTATATCTTAGAGATTACAATAATTATTTTTTAATTATTTTTGGTGTTAAATTTTTAGATTTTTCTATGTTGTATCAATTACTTTAGCCCAAATTAATACTTGAATTACAAATCTTTACAATTACAAATAGTCTTCCCATTCATAAAAGATAATTGAAGATAGGAGAATAAATGCAATGACAAGGGAGGCAATCAACAAATCAACAAGATACACCAAGTTTGGTCAAAGACATGGGAAAAACCCCACGACGAGGAAAATCCTTTGAAATTCTTATTCTATTGGATTGTCATAAAATGTTCAGTAGAGAGTACAATGAGCCCAATACCATATAGTCAGCAAAATAACACAATAATATTCGAAAATAAGTTTCGAGCATCAAAATATATGAGAGACAACTTTTCTCGTATGCAGACAATTGTGGTCAACATTGGCCAATGGTCAATTTCAGTCAAACTACCTAGTCACATGCATGAGGACCGATGTGAGTGAATGGAGGCTTCCAATTGCACCCTTCATGCTTGCAAGCTAGAAACTATGGTTGGATTTTTTGTGTAGCATGCATGTGACTCTAATCCGAAAAACCCTGAAATGAATGTGATCCTTAAATATTGTAATTTTAGACTTTTGCAGACTTCTGTTGCAGTCCCTGCCTCAAACTAGTGCAAGCCAATCAATGAAGAAGAGAAGAATAATATGCTTGGTGATGATCAAATGAGCTTGAGGTCACTTGTATTTATCAGCTTCCAAGTGCTATCAATTTACTATTAGGGTCAACTTGTCAAAATGTGCATATGTGGCATTTTCTTCACAAGTGCAATTTCCCTTGTCCAAATTTGATGATCTTTAGGTAGATTTTAGTCCTCTCAAAAAGAGGAATTCAATTCAATCATAATCTCCATCAAATGAGTTTTCTAAAGTGGAATTTGACCATATTTGCATAATTTAATGCTCCCTCGCAACTAGGGATAGTTCCACCTATCAATATCTGACCATTAATCAATATGTCATATATATTCTATCATCATATCATGTCCCATCTTTTCTCAACTCTATCTACAAAAAAATTCTTGAATCTAAAGAAGAATAATCATCGGGGAGCTAAAGCTACCACCCTCTACATCGTCGAAGAGCATATCTCAATCTGAAACCACAACATGGAGTAAACCAAAACCAAGAATCTCATGGGTGAGCTAAACACCTATGACCTCATATCGAGCAATACGTTTTATAGGGGATAACATATAAACCCATCTTATTTCCTACCAATATTCCCAAAAATGACTTTCAAGAGTCATGCGGTACAACACCTACATCATAATTTAAGCTTGAGGTAGATATGTGACTTACCAAAAGGTAAGGATCACATGCCCCAAGCCTCCTCAACTCGTTGGTCAGACGGGGAGGGATTATCCCATAAGCCCAACTTGTGGATATGTTACCAACAGGGGTATACTTTGCAAAGACCAAGATAGCGGGAAACATCTCCAACCCTATGGGTAATAGATAGGGATCATACTATATTGTTTAGAGATCTGTCCACCCCGTGGTCCCTCCATCTCAATTCTCACCCTTGGAGCTCAAACAGGGGGGAAGAGTTGGTTTAGTGTCCTCAACTGGCGATTCTCCTTATCATGAGGGGTGACACTCATCAGTCCAAGCTTCTCTTTGAAGACAAAGAACTTTCCTTTCATCAAAGCCTTAGTGACAATATCTAAAATTAGTTCAACTATCGATATGTGAGGGAGTCTAATGGCTCCTCTCTGCAGCATGTCTCGAATGAAGTGGTATAAGATGCCTATGTGCTTGTAATTTTTAGGAAACATCGGATTATCTTTGAGATGGATACAACTCTTATTGTTGCAATATATCACTGGAGTGTCTAGGATTGACTCAAATAGCTATACAAATATATTCCTCAACCAAACTGATTCACAACAATCCATGCTAGCATCAATATATTCTGCCTCCACTGTACTCAATGCTACATAATTTTGCTTTTTGCTCACCCAAGGTATCACAATAGATCCAAAGATAAAACAACATCCATGCATCCTCTTCTTGTTAACAATGTTTCCTTCCCAGTCAACATCGATGAATCCATGAAGTCCAACATCTCTGGTAGAACATCTGAGACCAAGTGTGATCGTCCCATGCAAATATCTCAAAATGTGTTTGGGAGGGATCTGGTGTGCATGGATAGGCTCAGTCAAAAATTGACTCAATGAATTCACTGCATAGTATATATATGGACGAGTGATCACTAGGAACATCAAAACCCCAATCAATTGTTTATACTTGGATGGATTTTCCAAATAGGCTCATCCAACTTCTGCACATAACTTCTTGAAGTTCATTTCCATCAGTGTGCATAGGGACTTGCATTTTGTCATTCCAAATATTTCCATAATCTTCAAAACATATTTTCCTTATGAATAGAAAATATCACTAGGCCTTCACCACACCTCAAGGCCTAGGAAGTAGTGCATGATTCCAAGGTCCTTCATCTCAAATTTAAAGGCTAGGTCCTTCTTACACTCGGTCATGAGGGGCTTACTACTTCTTAAGAATATATTGTCAGCATATAAAAACGAAATCAACGACATACCTTGGACTACCTTGAAGTAGAGGTCGGGATAAGCATTCTTTCTTGTGAATACTAGCTTCACCAAATAACTATCTATGCGAGCATACCATGTTATAGGACTTGCTTCAAACCATACAATGCCTCGTTCAACCTACAAACATGAGTTTTTTATCTTCTACTTCAAATCCCTATGGCCACTAAACGTACACTTCTTGTAACATGCCATGAAGGAATGTAGTTTTCACATCCATTTGAAGAAGGATCCATCCTTGAATTTCAACAAGGGAATCTATTGAATGAATGCTTGTATATCGAGCCACATGTGTAAATATATAATCATAATCTTCTCCCTATTTCTGGGAGAATCCTTGAGCCATGAACCTTGCCTTCTATTTTTTTAATGTTGCCATCAACCCCATGCTTGTTCTTGAATAGCCACTTCGAAGTTATCACAGATTTCCCATTTGGTCTCGACACGACATCCCATATGTCATTCTTCAAGATTGATTCATATTCTTCAGCCATAACATCTTTCCAAACATGTTCTTTTAAAACTTATTCATAGGTGGGACGTTCATCTTGAATCATGTTGATCATGGCTACAATGTATCCCTCGTACATTCATGGCTTCTTCCTTTCTCTAAATTATCTTTGAACAGGAACACATTTCTCGTCGTCGTTTAAAGTATCACAAAGACAAATTTGTCTCTTCCTAGCAAGAGGATCACATGGAGGAGAATTTGAGGGATCCATGGGATTATCAAAAATATCTATCTCAAATTCAGGCATGAATGGACCATCTAAGATATCCAAATAATCATTCTCCTAAGGAGGAAGAGGCAGAGGAAGATCCCTTGATTTTCCAAGGGTGACATCTTCATCGAATGTAACATCTATGCTAATTTCAACCTTCCTTTGACTAGGAAAATATATTCTGAATGCTTTAGAATTTTCACAATATTTAACAAACATACCTTTTCTTCGCAAGGATTCCAGCTTGTTCCTTTGTCATTCAGCACATAAAAATATACAGGGCATCCAAAGATACACAGATGACCAACATTAGGCTTGACACTTGTGAATACTTCTTTGAGGGTATTGTTGTCCAATTCTTGATGAAGTATCATATTTTGAATATATACAATGGCATTTGTTACTTCTCCCTAAACGAACTTCAACAACTTTTGATCATGGAGTATGGCATGGGAAGCTTCTATAATGGACCTCTTCTTTCTTTCAACCCCTCCATTTTGTTCAGGAGTATAAGTCACAGTTATTTATTTATTGAGTCCTCTTGTGCGGTACAACAATCCCCCATTTCATAATTTTTTTCTTTTTAACTATAATATGAAATGGGTCCCTTTTATAGATGTGTGAATAAAATTGGTATCAACTCATCCTTCATCAAAAGGTCCAAAAGAAACAATATATTATAAACCTTTTGAACAAATATAAATCAGTCTTATGAAATAAATATATAATTCTTTATTATTGTGATAAAGCGATCACAAGATCACATATCACAACAACAAGGGATACAATGCAAATACCCATTGTTTTACCCTAATCTGAAAAGTGAATAATTATCGGTTATCGGGAAAGGCAAGCAAGTATAACAAAAGGCCCTCCCACTATTTCTCTGATGTGATATCGCTATCAACAATCATGGAATGTAGTGCACCACATGTTAAAGACACCTTTAAAAACTCTCGATGCGATAAGGTGTATCGTCATTGGGGATCAGGGATTTTGCAATGACACAAATATTACTACTTAAGCATTTCTCTGATTGCGACCCGATAAAGCAAGGCGCGAGTTTCAAAATAGATTGAAAAGGCTTGCATTTATTATTTTAGATTATTATTAAAAGCCTTCCCGATCCCGATAGTGATTTACTTGTGATTATCCGCCAAAAAACTCAAGCCATGCTTGAATGAATCATTCGGCATATGAGCGATATGATGGGTATTTAAAATGATTGACAGGTTAAAGTGGCTAATTAATGAAGCAGTTATGCTGAGATCTCCCCTGAGATTGTATCTACGGCAGTATTATTTTAATCCTTCATTATTCATTAATTGATATAACTCTTTCATATTGGCTCGCACCACCTATTCTCTGTATTACGTTCATTTTATTCCCTGTGCAGAGCTCCGCTGAAGTAACAAATTCAAGTCGAATGGGGAAGAAATCCAAGAGATTTGTGGCAGCATCATCTCCCGCAATAACAGGGCAATCTACCGTTGATCCACGACCAAGCAAGAAGGGATTGATTTCAACACTAGTTGTCTTGGCCTCGACAACACAAGCTCGCAAAGCATATATAATCTAATTGAAGCTGAAGAACCTGGAACGGTATTGGTGCAAGCTACTGCAGATTCAACTAGAAAGTCAGAGGCTTCCGTGAAGGACTTAGCCGACTCATATCTACACCAAATAACAGCTCGAGAAAAAATTCTTACATATACAGATGTAGTGTGATGGGCAGTAGAGGAAATCCCTATTATGAATAGAACATTCTGTACAGTCGATGGAAGAGTCTCCGGCTCGTTCCAACCTGATGATTTGAGAAAAATGTATCACTTGCCTGAACCACAAAACAAATACAATAAAGCATTTTTGGAGAAGCTCACAAGTGAGAATGAAACTGAATCGGCGCCAATTCGAGAATGGAGACAAAACCCCACAAGGCACAAATGTGAATCTTCACGCAAGTACTCTGTAGATTCATTATGTTCTCCTTACTATTACGTCGGGGCAATGATGTGTAGGATTTGGGGATTACATGATTCTGCAAAATTAACGATAGAAATGGTTCCTTTAATGGAAGCGGTAGTTAACAGTGAGATAATGCATTGGGGAAATATATTGTCAGATAAGTTATCCACTGCTATTCTTGAGTTTAGAAATAAAACTTGCGTGACCGATAGGTCTATTCCTCCATTTTATTTTAGTTCTTATATTATAGATACTCTTTGTTTCAACTCTTAATTTCCTATATTAGGGTGGAGATGGACTCCACAAGACCCCATGCCAATTCACATTTATCACCAAAAGCTGTGGAAAGCACACTATAAGGACCATCTGTATCAAATTTGTAATGGTTTTATGTTGCTTATTTACCATGTCATTTTTGACAAGCCTGCCCCGAAGATTTCTCCACAAGCAGAGATTGACCTAACCGCTCTAGGAAACTGGTTTGGGGAGGATAAATTCACATACATAAGGGTTTTTGGTAGCCTTTCTAGGCCTCATGTCCTTCCTCTGTACATACCCGCCAAGCTGTTGGCCCGAGAATTAGCCTATCAAATTATGTCCGCAGGAACATCCAAGACTCTGATGATTTCAAAAAAGCAGGCTTGGCCTACTTTTCCTCTGAGATGTGGTGTTTATACTTTGCACGACTACAAGCATGTGGAGAAGGAAGCAAAGAAAGTAAACATGCTAAATCTTGCTACCATTCCTAATAGGCGATTTTACCCAAGGAATGTCGTCTACAATGTGCTTGAACATGCCAAACTCACAAGGTTTGATCATAAGGAAGATGATTTTGATGACTTATTTTCTTCGGCAGAGTCATTATTCCAGGTCCAAGCACTGGCCAAAATGAGATATAACGATGAAGGGCTAGTATAATTCAATAAACTCAGAGAACAGAGGTTGCAAACTCTGCCTCTAGATTTATTAGCTACTGCACCGACAACACAATCAAGCGCACTTGAATAGAAACTCATCAACAAAACTCCTGTTGCATCAAAGATTCTCGAGAAAGATAAAGAGAAAGAGCAGGAGAAAGTATAGGAGAAAGAGCATGAGCAAGAGCAGAAAAAGGAGCAGGATAAGGGCAGCGAAAATGTCAATGTGGATACCCAGATTGATCTGAAACTACTCCAAGAATGGCAGTAATTTGACTCCATTATAAGAAATCTGGAAGGTCCAAAAGGTGTCGATACACCCAAAGCAACAGATACACAGGATACAACGTCAACAAAGGTTACGAATGAAGGAACTAGCGGCCTACCCCCTAGCACGGATTTAGAAATAATTCCAAAGGATCCCTCTTATCAAATCATTTTGCAGGTGGAGGACATACCTCCATTAGATGTCTTTTACAGTCCAAAACACAAGGTTGTAGTGAAAAGACAGCGGAAAAGGAGAAGACTTGATCAACCTTCCCTGTTTCTAGAGCCAACAGAGACAGCTAATATAGTTTGGAAAGAAGAGTTTGACCCTTCCGATGACCTAATGAAGCTTTCTCAGTATGTCGGAGCTTATTCGGCAGCCACTATGGACAAGGCATCGAAAGTGAGTAATCTACTTAAAGAAAAAGACCAAGCAATTGTTTTATTTCAAACACAGCTATCCGAAGCACAACAAAAAGTTGAACATTTGGAACAACAATTATCAAAACAACAGCAATTAAACAATCAATTGAATAAGCAGTTGCTTGAAGAAAAACAGAGAATAGACTCAAGCGCAATACAAAAGCAAAAAGAATTATCAGAAGCATTGGAAAAGTTAAAGATGATGAATGAACTAATGGTGAAAATGAAAGATGAGCAAATCGCTCAGCTATCAATTCAAGTAGAGAAGTTCAAGAGTCTTCCACAATGTGCCGATTTTAGAACATAAGTGCTATAAATTAACAAGGCATTGGTGACACAATTAAGACTGTTATGTCATAATATTTCTCAGGTTGAGCCCCTTTGTGATATAACAACATCAATAGTTGACAAATCAGTTGATTCTAGACAGGATTTGGAGTAAGCCGACGAGACCCTGACAAATTTTCTTTCTTGGCAAGACACCAATGAGGGACAGGCAGCAAATCTACCCAAAATCCTAGAATCACACAAGGAGATCCTATTCTTAGAATGGCAGTCACAACCGACGAAGACAGAGAGAGAATTTTCCAGATGTAGATTATCTACAAGTAACTTAATTGAGTTAATCAATAACACTCTCTATCTGTCTAATATGATTTCACAATGTACCCCAGGTAAATTGTTGTGAGCTAATACATTGGAGCAAGCATTCAATGAGGAGTTGGAGAAGAATGGAAGGTTAATCGCAGGCATCCAAAGTTTAACTTGGGACACCTATTGGTTGTTCTTAGTAAAACCATATAATCAGAGGGCCTCCCTCAAGTGTCTAACCGATGCGATCAGTTGTATCATTCATGAGATACATGATGCCACATACTTAGACCAGCTCCATTCCCGTCTCAGCCACTCTCCAGAATTGGAACCGATGCTTGCAGTCTGCCAACTCAGATCAAAGGGAGAACAACCGAGATGATGAATCATGCTGCCGACTACCAACAAACCTGTTGTGGAAAAGATATTCAAGATCTAGTTGTGCCAATTAAATAGCATTTTATTTTTGTAGTTAGTTAGTTTAATTAATATTTATAGACGCTTTCATGCATTTAGAAAAGGTCCTCAGTTTTTGTATAAGACTCAAACCTGGAGGTTGCACTATTGTTCTTCCGGTATATTTTTTTATAAAGACTGGGCCATTATTCCAAATTCTAACGAATAAGCTTTTATGGGATGTGCACTATTGCCTTGATATGAAAGTATCTTTGAGTTGGAAAAAGGAATTCGAATTGCGATTGATATCAGGAATGATTTACAACACATATGGTACTACTATCTATGATCTAGTTTTATTCTTTTATGTGAATCGTTATTTGATTACTCTTTCTATCATTGAATATATGTATGTGTTTTCAACAACACTTGTTATATTTTTCAGTATTGGATGTTTAAGGGATGCTATTCTTTTAGTCATATATGTATCGGTGATATATAAAGGATAAGTGTAACAATGTTTTATTGATTACTTTGTTCAACTATTTGAAAAAAGTAAGTATTATATGAATGAATGTGTTTGTTTATCAAATAGAGTCATCTGTATGCTTATTTGTGAATAGATATTATCAAACGTTACACTTAGAAATAGAAATTTCCCGGGATAGGATAGTTATTCATATTTTTACTTTTTTATATTAAATCATTCATCCATTACCATTTTATTAGAAAACCACTCATTTATCCATCCCCTTCTATTCATCATTGGGAAACTGGTCCCATTATTTCCAATCAGAGCCACCACACCAAACAGAAAAGGAGTTGCATTAGGGTCTGGACTGGGTGGTTTTCCTCGATGTTATTGCAGTGATTTTCGAGGCATCAACATTTTTGGTGCTAGAAGGAGGGCATGAACTATGAATGGCGAGTAAATCAAAACCTATAGACCATTCTGAGAGTAAATCTCCCTCCACCTCACCTCGGACCTCCCGTTTGCATTCTGGAACACCAGTATTCAAATGAGAAGAAGAGGCATCAACTACCACTGCTCAATCCCATCATACTCTAGAACGATTAAGTCCTAAATCTCCTGAATTTCAGTCTCACATCTAGAAACTTCAAGGCTTTTCGATATCACCATAGAAATCTGAAGTATCTCAAGCCAGTGAGACTTCGAAATTCAATCTACCTCACCCTCTCACCAGACTTCAAATCAAAATGCTCGGTATTGAACCTGTTAGTGTCAGTCTTTACAGCCTTCCTCCAGTGATCAAATGTGCTCTTACAAAGTGATTTTGATGTGTCAAGGT
>APFE031731204.1:419608-447496 GCA_000404065.3 Pinus taeda | reverse complement strand
CTAAGATCATTTTTCGTGTTCGACATTCAAACTAGGTCTCCAATATAGTGCATGTTACAAAGAAAAATGGCGACATTAGGATTTGCATAGATTTCAGAAATCCTAATAAAGCAAGCCAAAAAGATAACTTCCCATTACCTACCATGGAGTAGATACTCCATTTAGTAGCTGGTTCTGAGTTAATGTCCTTTTTAGATGGTTTTTCAGGATATAACCAGATTTTGGTCCATCCTTATTATAGGCTTAAAACTACCTTCATAGCTAAATGGGGAACTTATGCTTACCAAAAAATGCCTTTTGGACTTATCAACGCAGGGGCTACATTCCAAAGAGCAATGAATATAGCATTCAAAGGATTGATCAATAAAACAGTAGTTGTCTATTTAGATGATATTACTGTATTTTCCAAGAAAATGTCTAATCATTTACATGATTTAAATCAAATCTTTGAACGCTGCAAAAGGTATGGTATCTCGCTTAATCCAAAAAAGTCAATTTTTTCTCTTAATCAAGGAAAGCTCTTGGGCTTCATTGTTTCCAAAGATGGTATTTATATTGATCCAGATAGAATTAAAGAGATTTATGATATTCCATTCCCTCATAAAAAAAATCCATGCAGTCATTTTTGGGTCAAATTAACTTTGTTAAAGGATTCTTTCTAGATTTTTCAGAGATTATTTTACCATTGCAAACAATGATTAAGAAAAAATTGGTGTTTAGATGGGGATCTGCGGAAAAAGAGGTATTTGATTCTATCAAACAATCAATAATTAATGGCCCTAATTTAAGCACTCCCAATTTTTCAAATCATTTCATACTATATACTCTCGCATCAACCTCGTCTTATGCAGCAGTGTTGACTCAGATTAATGATCAAAACTTGGAGGCACCAATTTCATTTTATAGTTCGAATCTTCAAGGTGCTGAACTTAATTATTCAGAAGTTTGAAAGCAAGTCTTTGCTGTGTACAAAGATGTCAAACATTATAGACCCTTCCTTTTAAAAGCTCTCACAAAAGTTATAGTTTCTTTTTCAGCAGTAAGACAAGTGCTAATTCAAAGGGAATTAGGAGAAAAAAGGGAAAAATGGGTCACAACATTACAAGAATATGACTTGGAAATCAAGCGAGCAAAGATTGTCAGAGGCCAAGGTTTTTACAAGTTATTAGTAGGAGCATCCAATATTCAAGAATCAGAAGGTACAGAACACACTGAAGAAATCAATCAGATAAGTATCACTGATCCTGAGTCATAATACGCAGATTTAATTTTCTATTTAAAAAATGGATACACACCTTCTAATATTTCCTATAAAAACAAACATGCCATTAGATTAAAGGATAAAAACTTCATAATTATTGATGATGTACTTTTTAGGTGGAATTATGATTCAATTTTATTAAGATGCCTAGAAAAACCTGAAGCATAAAAAGTTTTGCAGGAGCTACATGACAAACTAGCAGGAGGACATTTTGGAGCTCATACAATAGCCCACAAAATCATTCATATTGGATATTATTGGCCCACCCTATTCAGAAATACTCACGAATACGTAAGGAAATGCTGAAGTTGTCAAATCTCCAGTGGAAGACAAAGAAAACGAGCTTTCCCTTTGCAACCAGTCAACATTGAACAACCTTTAGAGCAATGGGGATTGGATATCATTGTGGAAATCACTCCACAGTCATCCAAACAACATAAGTAAATCCTTACTCCTACTGATTACTTTACTAAGTGAAGTAATTCCTCTGAAGACAACAAACTCTCAAGTAATTATAGAGTTTATAGATCAATTCATTATTACCAGGTTTGGTGTCCCAAACGCTCTTGTTTTCGATAATGCATCTTATTTCTCTGGATATTATATGTTTGATTTCGCTATGAAAAGAGGGTTTAAATTGAAATATTCTGCCAATTACTATCCCCAAGGTAATGGTTTAGCAAAATCCACCAATAAAAATCTCATCAAAATCATTAAGCGAACAATTGAGCAGAATCATAAAAACTGGCATAAATCTTTTATATTTGCACTATGGGCTAACAGAATAACATAGAAGGCTTCCATAGGTACTTCTCCATTTAATCTTGTATGTGGGAAGGAAGTAGTCCTACCAACCAATTTATTGCTTCCATCTCTAGCCCTAGTGCAGTTTATTGAAGAAAGTCCCCCATCTTCTATTCAACTAAGACATGATCAAATCATAAAATTAGAAGAAGAAAGGGAAAAGGCCAAAATTATACATGAAAAACATCAGCAAATTATCAAGTAATATTTTGATTCAACTTCATCTAGTTCAAAACAATTACAAGTTGGTGATCTAGTTTTGTAATGGGACAAAGCCCATGAAGATAAAGGAAAACACACTAAGTTCCAGAAAATGTGGCTCGGACCATTTCAAATCAACGAGAAGATAGGTCATTCTACTTTCGTATTGCAAGATCTACCAGGTAAGAGAGATTCTCTTCCTCTTAATGGCCTTATCTTGGAAAAATTCTTCAATTGAGGAGGTAACCCCTTCTCCTTTTCTAAATATTCAATTTTCAACAAAATTTGTGTTCATAGTTTTTAGGATTATTGGAGAATAAAGTTGTAAGATATCTTCCATTGGCCTTTGCTATATTGGAAAAGTTGCTCAAAAGAAATAGTTTTGATATTTAATTTTAAAATGGAAACTTTAAATAAAAGGAAAATTTCTAAGAAATTAGGTATATTTAGATTTTGAAACCCCATTTTATTTTTGTGAAATCTTCTCGAGATTTAGAATTACTGTAAATCATTTTAATGTTTTCAAATGGCCAAAAAATGGTTATCAATATAAAAACAGAAACTGATTCAATCTTAGCATCTTCAACTCTTACCCTGTCATCCATGCTCTCTTAAGGAGAAAATTGTCCATCCCATTAAACAAAGTTTATGATTACTCAGAGTGTAATTCTAAAATATATTTGATATAAAAGATAAGGGATCTTATTACAAGCCTGCTTACCATGATCATTGGGGAATAGTTTAACTGACATTACCAATATTGCATACCAAAACAGGGTAATGGCCTATAATTATAAGACAAGGGGTCTCATCACGAGCCAACTTGTTCAGTTAAATTACAACCAGCGAATGGCATTGTCAAACAGTTGGCCACCAAACTAGGACAATGGATTTTTATCTTGAAAAATAATGAAAACGAAAAAGAAAAAGAAATATGAAGGCATATTTTTGGATTCATTATTTTAATTATACTCCAAAATGGATGGGAGAATGAATGATTACATGGTTAAAAGGTATCCATGTCGAGACTATAAATGTTTGCTGGCAGCAGAGGCTCTACCTATGACAAAGGAGTCATTATAAAGCTAAGTTGGAAAGGTTCTTTGGTTTATCATTATCAACCAATAAAGGCTAATTTAAAACTTAGAATGTATTTAATTTTAACAAGAGAAGAAAGTAGCAAAAATAGCTATTGTTAGATTCAGAATTTATGTATACCTAGTTATATTAGAATTCTCCTCTTAGATAATATTTCTATATAAAGAAGGTTTAAGTATTTCAACATTTCTCAGAGATAACTGTTTCTCCTAGTGAATCGCCAATTATTGTGTTGTACAACAACCCCCCATTTCATAAATTTTTTCTTTTTAACTATAATATGAAATGGGTCCCTTTTATAGATGTGTGAATAAAATTGGTATCAACTCATCCTTCATCAAAAGGTCCAAAAGAAATAATATATTATAAACCTTTTGAACAAATATAAATCGGTCTTATGAAATAAATATATAATTCTTTATTATTGCGATAAAATGATCACAAGATCGCATATCGCAACAACAAGCGATACATAATGCAAAGACCCATTGGTTTACCCCGATCCGAGAAATGAATAACTATCAGTTATTGGGAAAGGAAAGCAAGTATAACAAAAGGCCCTCCCACTATTTCTCCGATGCGATATCACTATCGGCAATTGGGGGATGTAGTGCACCACATGTTAAAGACACCTTTAAAAACACTCGATGTGATAAGGTGTATCGTCATCGGGGATCGGGGATTTTGCAATGACACAAATATTACTACTTAAGAATTTCTTCGATTGCGATCCGATAAAGCAAGGCGCGAGTTTCAAAATAGGTTGAAAAGGCTTGCATGTATTATTTTATATTATTATTAAAAGCCTTCCCGATATCGGTAGTGATTTACTTGCGATTATCTACCAAAAACTCAAGCCACGCTTGAATGAATCATTCGGCGTATAAATGATATGATGGGTATCTAAAATGATTGGTAGGTTAAAGTGGCCAATTAATGAAGCAGTTATGTCGAGATCCCCCTGAGATTGTATCTGCGGCAGCATTATTTTAATCCTTCATTATTCATTAATTGATATAACTCTTTCATATTGGCTCGCACCACCTATTATTTGTATTACGTTCATTTTATTCCCTGTGCAGAGCTCTACCGAAGCAAGAAATTCAAGTCAAATGTGAAATAAATCCAAGAGATTTGCGGCAGCATCAGCTCCCGCAGTAATAGGGCAATCTACCACTGATCCAGGACCAAGCAAGAAGGGATTGATTTCAGATCCTACTTGTCTTTGCCTCGGCAACACAAGCTAGCAAAGCATATATAATCTAATTGAAGCTGAAGAGCGTGAAACAGTATCCGTGCAAGCTACTGCAAATTCAACTAGAAAGTCAGAGGCTTCCCTGAAGGACTTAGCCGAATCATATCTACACTGAATAGCAGCTCGAGAAAAAATTCTTCCGTATACAAATGTAGTGTGATGGGCAGTAGAGGAAATCCCTGTTATGAATAGAACATTCTACAGAGTCGACGGAAGAGTCTTCGGCTCGTTCCAACCTGATGATTTAAGAAAAATGTATCACTTGCCTGAACCATAAAAGAAATACAATAAAGCATTTCTAGAGAAGTTCACAAGTGAGAATGAAACTGAATCGGCCCCAATTTGGGAATGGAGACAGAACCCCGCAAGGCACAAACATGAATCTTCAGTCAAGTACTCTGTAGATTCATTATGTTCTCCTTACTGTTGCGCTGGGGCAATGATGTGTAGGATTTGGGGTTTACATGATTTTTCAAAATTCATGATTGAAATGGTTCCTTTAATGGAAGCGGTAGTTAACAGTGAGATAATGGATTAGGGAAATATATTGTCAGATAAGTTGGCCACTACTATTCTTGAGTTTAGAAATAAAACTCGCGTGACCGATAGGTCTATTCCTCTGTTTTATTTTAGTGCTTATATTTTAGATACTCTTTGTTTCAACTTTGAATTTCCTGTACTAGGGTGGAGATGGACTCCGCAAGACCCCATGCCAATTCACATTTATCACCAAAAGCTATGGAAATACACTATAAGGACCACCTGTATCAAATTTGTAATGGTTTTATGTTGCATATTTACCGTGCCATTTTTGACAAGCCTGCCCCGAAGATTTCTCCACAAGCAGAGATTGACCTAACTGCTCTAGGAAACTGGTTCGCGGAGGATAAATTCACATACATAAGGGTTTTTGGTAGCCTTGCTAGGCCACATGTCCTTCCTCTGTACATACTCGACAAGCTGTTGGCCCGAGAATTAGCCTATCAAATTACGTCCGGAGGAACATCCAAGACTCTGAGGATTTCAAAAAAGCAAGCTTGGTCTACTTTTCCTCTGAGATGCGGTGTTTATACTTTGCACGACTATAAGCATGCGGAGAAGGAAGCAGAGAAAATAAACATGTTAAATCTTTCTACCATTCCTAATAGGCGATTTGACCCAAGGAAAGTTGTCTACAATGTGCTTGAACAGGCCAAACTCACAAGGTTTGATCATAAGGAAGATGATTTTGATGACTTTTTTCTTCGGCAGAGTCATTATTCCAGGTCCAAGCACTGGCTAAAATGAGATATAACGATGAAGGGCTAGTAGAATTCAATAAACTCAGAGAACAGAGGTTGCAAACTCTTCCTCTGGATTTATTAGTTACTGCCTTGACAACACAATCAAGCGAGCCTGAACAACAACTCATTGACAAACCTCCTACTACATCAAAGATTCTCAAGAAAGATAAAGAGAAAGAGCAGGAGAAAGTACAGGAGAAAGAGCACGAGGAAGCGTAGAAAAAGGAGCAGGATAAGGGTAGCGAAAATGTCAATGTGGATACCCAGATTGATCTAAAACTACTCCAAGAATGGCAGCAATTTGACTCCATTAAAAGCAATCTGGAAGGTCCAAAAGGTCCTGATACACCCAAAACAAGAGATGCATAGGATACAACGTCAACAAAGGTTTTGAATGAAGGAACCAACGGCTTACCCTCTAGCATGGATTTAGAAATAATTCCAAAATATCCCTTTGATCAAATCATTTTGCAGGTGGAGGACATACCTCCATTAGATGTCTTTTACAGTCCAAAATACAGGGTTGTAGTGAAAAGACAGTGGAAAAGGAGAAGACTTGATCAACCTTCCCTATTTCTATAGCAAATAAAGACAGCTAATGTAGTTTGGAAAGAAGATTTTGACCCTTCCAATGACCCAACGAAGCTTTCTCAGTATGCCGGAGCTTATTCGGCAGCCACTATGGATAAGGCATCAGAAGTGAGTAATCTACTTAAAGAAAAGACCAAGCAATTGTTTTATTGCAAAGACAGTGGTTTGAAGCACAACAGAAAGTTGAATAGTTGGAACAACAATTATCAACACAGCAACAATTAAACAATCAATTGAATAAGCAGTTGCTTGAAGAAAAACAGAGAATAGACTCAAGCGCAATACAAAAGCAGAAAGAATTATCAGAAGCATTGGCAAAGTTAAAGTCGATGAATGAACTAATGGCGAAAATGAAAGATGATCAAATCGCTCAGCTATCACTTCAAATAGAGAAGTTTAAGAGTCTTCCACAACCTACCGATTTCTGAACAGAAGCGCTACAAATTAACAAGGCATTAGTGACAAAGTTAACACTGTTATGCCATAATATTTCTCCGGTTGAGCCCCTTTGTGATATAACGACATCAATAGTTGACAAAGCAGTTGATGCTAGACAGGATCTGGAGTAGGCCAACGAGACCCTGACAAATTTTCTTGCTTGGCAAGACACCAATGAGGGACAGGCAGCAAATTTACCCAAAATCCTAGAATCACACAAGGAGATCCTATTCTTAGAATGGCAGTCACAACTGATGAAGGCAGAGAGAGAAGTTTCCAGATGTAGATTATCTACAAGTAACTTAATTGAGTTAACCAATAACACTCTCTATCTGTCTAATATGATTTCACAATGTACCCCAGGTAAATTTTTGTCAGCTAAGACATTGGAGTAAGCATGCAATGAGGAGTTGGAGAAGAATGGAAGGTTAATCGCAAGCATCCAAAGTTTAACTTGGGACACCTATTGGTTGTTCTTAGTAAAAACATATAGTCAGATGGCCACCCTCAAGTGTCTAACCGATGTGATCGGTTGTATCATTCCCGAGATACATGATGCCACATACTCAGCCCAGCTCCATTCCCGTCTCAGCCGCCCTCCAGAATTGGAACCAGTGCTTGCAATCTGCCAACTCAGATCAAAGGGAGAACAGCCGAAATGATGAATCATGCTACCAACTACCAATAAACCTGCAGTGGAAAAGATATTCAAGATCTAGTTGTACCAATTAAATAACATTTTTGTAGTTAGTTAGTTTAGTTAGTATTTATAGACCCTTTCATGCATTTAGAAAGAGTCCTCAGTTTTTGTATAAGACTCAAACCTGGAAGTTGCACTATTGTGCTTCTGGTATATTCTTTTATAAAGACTGGGCCATTATTCCAAATTCTAACGTAGAAGCTTTTATGGGATGTGCACTATTGCCTTGATATGAAAGTATCTCTGAGTTGGAAAAAGGAATTCGAATTGAGATTGATATTGGGAATGATTTACAGCACATATGGTACTACTATCTATGATCTAGTTTCATTCTTTTATGTGAATGACTATTTGATTACTATTGCTATCATTGAATATATGTATGTGTTTTCAGCAACACTCCTTATATTTTTCACTATTGGATGTTTAAGGGATGTTATTCTTTTAGTCATATATGTATCGGTGATATATAAAGGATAAGTGTAACAATGTTTTATTGATTACTTTGTTCAACTATTTGAACAAAGTAATTATTATATGAATGAATGTCTTTGTTTATCAAATAGAGTCATCTATATGCTTATTTGTGAATAGAGATTATCAAATGTTACACTTAGAAATAGAAATTTCTCGGGATAGGATAGTTATTCATATTTTTAATTTTTAGATTAAATCATTCATCCATTACCATTTTATTAGAAAACTACTCATTTATCCATCCCCTTTTATTCATCATTGGGAAACTGGTCCCATTATTTCCAGTCGGAGCCACCACACCAAACGGAAAAAGAGCTGCATTAAGGTCCGGACTCGGTGGTTTTCCCCGTTGTTGTTGCAACGATTATTGAGGCATCAGCAAGTCCTTCTGTCTTCAAAAAATCAATGAACTCCTTTGATGTGTACTCTCCACCATTGTCAGACCTGAATATTTTGATTTTCTTCCCTATTTGATTTTCGATCAAACTTTTGAACTCCTTGAAAATTTCAAAGGCTTCATCCTTGTGATTTAAATAATATATCCATTTGGTTCTTCAGAATTCATCAATAAAGGTGATATAGTAGAGATGGCCACCAATATAATGCATGAGCATCAGACCACATATGTCAAAATGGATGAGATGGAGGATTTCATTTGTCTTGTTCTCGCTAGAGGGGAATGGCTTCCTTTCCTTTTTTCCACTGGCACCAACTAGAAATACACCATCGTGATGGGCTTGAACCTTAGGAATCCCTAAGACTAATTTCTGCAATTTATGAAGGGCATCATAATATATATGGTCCAATCTTTAGTATCATAACTTGTTTATATGATTAGAATCATGGAAAAATGTTAGAAGTGGTCCTCCAGTAACCCTATAGAGTCCTTCATATCTTCATACGAATGTGAATGCATCTCTCATAGGTGATCCAGTAGGACAAGCAACAACATTTCCCTTTGTCTTCCAAAGCATATATTGATAGCAAATTATTCCTCAACCCTGGCACATACATCACATCATGGAGAAAACTGCATTCTCCCCAATTCAAATGAAATTCGATGGACCCAAAGTCTTTAATGGGATGAGTGGAGTTGTCTCCAAGATTGATTTTCAAATTTGACTTCCTCTGTACCAAATTATAGAGAACATCCTTATAACTAGAGAAGTGATAATTTGCCCCACTATAAACCAACCAACTATCCCACGAATTCGGAGGATATGAAATAGTAGGGGAAAAACTAAGAATATATTCATATTGATTCGCAGCATTTCTTTCATACCTAGAGAAATTTGACTTGTTTTATAGATGATGGTCTTCTTAATGATCACTTGGGTCAACTTTTCCATTGTGATCATTCCTTCAATCATCTCTCCTTCTCTGATCATTAAACCTATTATTGTTGCTTCTAGTATTGTAGTGTGGTCCATTGTTCTTCTCGGGTCAATCTTCAGCATAATGGCCTTTCTTATGAAAATTGTACCATTCGATGTGAAAAAATTCCTTTCTTCTATTTTTATTTCGAGGAGGAGGATTTCTTGTATTTGATGTACCTCCTTTCCCTTTCTTGTTCTTTTCATGAGTGATGAATGAAATGGGATCTTCTTCTTTATGCTTTTGAATCCTTCCTCTTGATATCATCCTTGATTCTTATTGAGTGAGCTTTCCAATAATTTCATGAAATGATGGGAGTACATTTTTGTTTCTTATAGTAGTAATAAAGGTTTCCCAACCAGGATGGAGACCTATTAGAGTAACAATTACCAATTCCCTGTCAGGCATAGATTCCCCAACTCTTTGCAATTTATCTCTAACATGAGATATTCTAATTATGTAGGATTGCTGAGAATATCCTTTGTTCATATTTATGTAGTTGAGCTAATATTTCAAGGAGATGATTTCATTCAAATTTTCGACTTCATACATACCATCTATCTTGTCATACATGTCCTTAGACTTCCTCAAATTTCCAACATATGCAACTAAATTATTTTGTAAACCATCAGCTGTAGTTTTCTTTTCTTCCAAGTCACCTTTCTCGTACTTGTTATTTGGAGCAGCAGAAGCATTCTCTGAAGGCTCATGTACTTTTCCTAAAATATCTTCCAAAACATCATTGTTATCAATAATGATCTCAAACCTGACTTTCCATGTAGGAAAATTGGATGTCACCCAACTTCTCATTTTCCATGAAGAAGGAAGACACCTTGACTTGACTAGATTGGCTCCTTCAACTTTCCCAAAGATGATTGCTTCAATGCTTGTCTCTTGTTGGGTTTGTTCTTCACCTTGGCTTTGAAACCATGTTAAATTTTTAGATTGTTCTATGTTGTATCAATTACTTTATCCCAAATCAATACTTCAATTATCAATCTTTCCAATTATAATTAGTCTTTCAATTCATCAATAATAATTGAAGATAAAATAATAAATGCAATGACAAAGGATACAATCATCACATCAACAAGAGATGCCAAGTTTGGTCAAAGACCAGGGGAAAACCCCACAGTGGGGAAAACCCTTTGAAATTCTTCTTCTATTAGGTTGTCATAAAATGTTCACCTAAGAGTATAATGAGCTCAATACAATATCATCATAAAAACAACCCAATAACATTCAGAAATAAGTTTCCAACACCAAAATATATCAGAGACAACTTTTCCCATTTGCAGTCAACTATGGTCAACTTCGGTCAATGTTCAATTTCAGTCAAACTTCTGAGTCACATTCATGAGGATTTGTGAAAGTGACTAGAGTATTCCATTTGCACCTTTGATGCCTATAATCTAGAAACTATGGTTGAATTTTTCATGCGACGTGCATGCGACTATAATCCAAAAAACCCTAAAATAGATGTGAGCCTTACACCCTATAATTTCATACTTTTGCAAGCTTTTGTTGTCATACCTACCTATTGTGCTATGCAACAACCCCCCAATTTTTTTTACATATAATAAAAATAGGGACCCTTTTAAATTGAATTTTCCCCTCTTTGGGAATAAAATGCCAACTCCTAGAAAATTGTCACTTTTCAAAAATCCCTTTTTAACCTAACTTAAAACATATTAAATTATTCATTGGAAATTGCGAATCACATGATCCCTTAGTAGCAAAGTTAAGCACATCAAAAAAATATCGATATGCAACTTGCGATTGAACTTTGTATATGACATCTCGATCGCATATCGCACATCACAGGATATTATGTCAAGAGCTTAATTGTTACCTATCAAAACCCAGATATTGTGATATCGCATATCACAATTCGCAAGATCCATCAAAAAAGGTTTCATGTGCACCATAGCTTAAATATCCAACATGATGGATTTGACAGATGTTTAATAGTGTTTTTAAGCTAGACATGAGTTAGGTCAGAATGATTTAATACGATAATCATCCCTATGCATGTAATTATGGTGTTTGTTATGGTTGATTAATGTTGAAATCGCTCTTGGATATTTTCTTTCAAAGTGTAGTAATTTCATCAAATATTTTATTTTACGCAACAAGTAATTGTTGTTGGTTTTAATAGGAACTCTGCTCAAACGATGTCCATTTGAAAGGTGATGTAGAAGCATACCAAGTAATCTATTGCAAAAACTGAAAGCACAAATATGTCGTCCATTTTTAAAGATATAATATGCAGTGTAGATGGAGGTGCCACTACATGGAAAACTATCTATACTACGCTGGAGAATGAAAACCCCGAAGTAAAAAACATTCGACCAACCACTGACTGCACAAAATAGTCAGGAGTGCAGTTTAGAGACATTGTGTGATCTTTCCTTCACCGAATATAAGCAAGGCTAGGATCTTTCCATACATAGATATGATAAGATGGATAGTACAGAATATAGAAGTCGAGATAGAATTATCAAGACATCTAAAAATATAGTTTTGGGCTTTTTCAAAGCTAAATATTTACAACAAATGTACAAGCTACCCAATGCCCTAGACATCTCCAACAAACAATTTGTTGAAAAGTTTGTAAAGGAAAATGAAGACCTATTTTAAATGATACAGGAACGGAGGAGAAGAGACAATAAATTCAAACAAGATAAAGCGGGTATGTACCCCATTATTTCTTTAGTAAATCCTTATAATTTTCAGCCTCTATGCTATGTAGGTTGTATGGTCTCCTTGATAATACTAAGTTCTCGGTCAATTGGGTTCCTTTAAATGATGCTTTCACTAATTATCACATTATGAATTGGAAACCATTATGTCTGATAATTTCACCAAAGAGATTACTGAATATCATCAAACTAGGGTTGCCTCCTCTACAACAATTCCCCAATTCTTCATGTCTGCATATGTCGTCAACTCTATTTATTTCTACACTCATTTTCCAACCATGGGTTGGAAATGGACTACCAATGATCATACTCCTATATTCCTAAGTTATAAAGAACTGTGGGAACAAGATTTTATTCCACATTTCACCAATTATGCCATGGAATTGTTCTCCCCTTACATCAATTACTTTTCAACAAAAGATATCTAAGATTTAGAAAAGAAGCTATCATAGACCTCCAAGCAATCAGAAAGTATTTTCATGAAGAGTCCTTCTCTTATATCAGGATATTTGGTGGCCAAGATTTCCCACATGTCCTCCCTATGTATGTATCGGATAAACTATTAGCAAGAGAAGTAGCATACCAAACAGAAGGAAATGGCTTCACAAAAACATTGAAGGAAATGAAGAAATCCCTATGGCCAAATTTTCCCCTTTAGCGTGGGTCATTTACCCTTCTTAATTATGGCCATGCATATAAAGAGTATTAGAATATGCAGTTATTAAAACTCCCCATTCTACCAGCAAGGCCTTTTGATCCACATAAAATAGCAAACAAATTCACCCTTTCAGTTAAGATCGGACCTGTAACTCATAGAGTAGATGAGTTTTAAGATTTACTAGAATCAGCTAAGGACTTTGAGCAGATTCTGAATGCGGCCAAGACAAAGTTGAATCCAGAGAAATTCAAAAGATTCCACGAGTTTAGAGGACAAAGGTTAGAATACCTGCCACAAGAATTTTGGATTAGTGATCATAGAATTGAAACCAAGTCTCAGGAGCAGACTAACCTAGACACGTCATGAGAGTAGGAAGCAGAAACAAATGAATTAGAAAAGCTATGGGATGAATTCAATAACAAACTATGGGATATCCCTAAGGTATCATCAACACAATAACACACAAGATTTCAAACCCTTCTAGGGAAAATAGTAGTAGTGGCCACTAAAGGTCCAAAAGTAAGTTTCCAGGATATAGAGGTAATCCCTGCAGATCCAACTGCTGAAATCGTCTTGAATGTAACAGATATCCCTCCTCTAGATGTATTTTACAACCCTCTTCATAAAGTTGTTGTAAAAAGACATACGAAGAGGAGGAGAATTGGAACTCTTTCAGGACATGAATTTATAGATGTCCTATGGAAGGACACACAAATAAATATGACTAAACATTTAACTCGACTATGTCAATTTTCCGAAGCCCATACTACAACAACAACTGACAAAGAAACTAACGTCTCTGTTTTGATTAAAGAAAAGGACAACCAGATCACACTGTTACTGCGAAAGTTAGATGAAGAATGAGACCTCGTGAACCGTCAAGTAGAGAAGCATTTGCATAAGCTACAACAGGATATGGAATTATTGAAAATAAGTCATGAAAATGACTTTTCTGCTGAAAACAAACAAATCCAAGAGCTAGAGAGTGACCTATAAAAGTATAAGGATATTCCTATTGCAGAGAATTCATTAATGGAGCTATAACACTGAATACTTTACTGACAAAGCAAAGCATCTCTTCCTCCAACATATATCAAATACCATTCCACCATTTCTCACGAAGATCAACGAAAGACATAAGGATATTCTATTCACTGATTGGGAGTCACAGGTGAAATAGGCCGAACTACCAATAGCTAGAGCATCAAGTATTTCAAAAAGCATTGTCAAAGCAATAAATCACATGTTGCACACATCCAACCTCATAAAGGAGAGTTATCCAAAAACGCTTCCTGATCTTAAATAATTAGACGATAATTAGAACAATAAGAGTCAACTACAGTAGGAAACAATTCAAGGGCTATCAAAAATCGACTAGGAGGCAGTATCGTAGATTTTGGCCAAACTACATAGTGAGATCATGACTTTGAATTTCTCCTTCGATTCAATACAAATAATGTTTCCACCTTTACATGATGCTATATTTGTAGGATAGTTGACAACACAATTCAGGATTCCACCACAACTCGGGCGAATGTCCAATATTTGTGCATTCAGAGGAAAGGCTAGTAGCAGTGATTAATCAATGAAGACCTAATTCATTTTTGAGCAATTCTATTCTTGGAAAGTTGGATACTAGGAACGAGGAAGGTTGTTTGAAATCTCCTCATAGATATTCTGTATAAGTTATTTTTAGTTAATTAAGAATAGTATTTAAACACTTCTCATGCTTTTATAGAAGGGTCCAAAATTTTATTAAGAACATTTACGAAGAATGTGCTATCGTAAGTTTAGAGATGCCTTGATGGAATCATGGAACATGGTATTTTCAGTAAAATATATTTTTGTTGATCACTCTTGATGCACTATTGTATTCTTTGGGATACTTATTGGTAGAAGATTGATTATGGACTATTGTCACTAGTCAAATGAGCATAATGGTACACATCTGGTTCTATTATCATGTTTGCTAAATCTTTGTTCTAGTGTTAGTGATAAGTTTGTCTTTCATGAATTATGTATGAAATCTATCATATCTGTTTGAAGTATTAGTTGCACTATTGTATGTTATCAGAATAGAGAATTGTTTGTTTCATATGTCATCATTAGAATATGCGATATGTTTTTTCACAATTCTTTTGATTAACTATTTTCTCAAAAGAATTATCTTACAATATATTAACTCTATATAGTCTGTGATTCATCTATATCATTGTAGATTACATAGAAATCTTTTTATATTGCATAAAACCACCAATACCTTGGGTTAGATTAAAATATATTTAATTCAAAGTTTTGCATCTTAGAATAAAGCTGTGTTAATTTCAAGTTATTCTTTTATGAATCATAAAGAAAAATCCCACAAATCATATAAACCCAAAACATTGGGAAACTAGTCCCATCATAGCCAGTCGAGGCCAGTATCCCAAATGGAAAATGAGCTACAATATGGTCCAGACTAGGTGGTTATTCCCCTTGTTGTTGCCACAGAGTTTTGAGGCCTCATCAATTTTGGTGCTAGAAGGAGGTCCCGAACAATGAATGTCATATAAATCTAAATTTCAAACTCGAAGCCTTCACAAGAGTCAATCCCCCTAAAAAAATCCTACAGCTTCTCGATCACATTCTAAGTCACCCACTCAAAAGTCAAAAATTGCAGAAACATCCTCCTCATCTCCTGAAGTATATTAACACTTACCTTCTTTAGAATATACTACAAGATCACTTGAAGTTCAGTCCCTAGTTCATAAAATAGAATGAATATCTATTTCTGATGACAAGCCTGATAAACCCAAAGCTTCTAAAGAAAGTATTACTTCTCTATTAAGAGAAACGGGTATCCTAACACAATAAAAAAGTGATAAACTTGGAATACCAACCTTTGAGTTTCCAATACATTCACAGTGTAAGAAAGTTCTTGTGTCTAGATCTAAGTAAAATACAAGTTAGGTCACATAAAATTCCCTTCCATTTACTCCCTCATTCACTACACCTCCATTCACATCCTCTCATCTTTCCATTTCTTCTACTCAAACAATTAGTGCTAGAACAAGTAGTACTAGTGTAGTTGTAACTTCTACATCAATACCCACTACTTCTAGATCTACTTTTATATCTTCTCAAATGTTAACTCAAGTTATGGCTAATCAACCTTGGACTAATCCTAATGCCATGTTGTTTGCAAACCCACATCCTCTCCCTAATCATCCAGAGAAATGGTTACCCAAATACAATCCAAATGATGGCTTTCCTGCTCAAGAACACATCAACGATTTTATGTCGGCGAGGAATTTGAATGGGGTTGCACATGAAGATATTATATTAATATTGTTTCCCTACACTCTTAAAGGATCTATGGGATCCTGCTACTTTCCTCTTCTAACAGGAACCATAACAGGCTAGGTAACTTTTGAACAACTGTTTCTTACAAAATTTGGAGATGATAGAACTGTGGAATCTTTAATCAATGCTCTCTCTAACCTGAAAAAAATTTGGGTGAAAGGATCAAAGATTTTAACTCCAAATTTAACAACTTATTAAACAAAATCCCGGCTTCTTTTAAACTTGTTGTCGATGTACAAAAAGACTGGTACATTTCTACTTTACCTTCTAATATAGCCATTTTTGTAGATAGAGCCGGTAAGACTACTCTCGGCGCAAACATGAATGAAGCCCTATCTGTAGAAAAGACAATTATAGCCTTAGAAAAATGATCTGAGATGGAAGATAAGAAATCTAAAAAAGTGAGTTTTAGCCAAAAATCGGAGAAGAAAACTCCAAAGGATACATTCAATCTTGAAGGTCTTTGAAAAGTCTTGAAAAGTATGTCAAATGATATGATTGAAATAAAGAAACAAGTAGATGAATCACCAGTTCCTATGAAAGCATATTGCCCATACAATAGAAGCCCCACTTCACCATCTCAGCCTGTGAATGTGATTTCAAGTGTCGAATCAGATCAAGATGTTGAAGATGCCTCAAAAACTTAGGAAGAACCAGAGCCTAAAGAAGAAGTAGAATTAAATGGGTTATGGGACTTTATTCTCCCCACCAAAGAGGAAAGAGAGTCTATGCCTACATACACAAGGAGCAAAACATCTGTTGACTCAACTGTACCAATTCATAAATAGAAATCTCCTCCCACAAAGGAGAAAGTAGTGAATAAAAAAATCTAAAACTATTCAAACTGATCATATTCCCCTAGATACTTCTAAAACATTGATAGTTCTAGATACAGTGGAATATAATATAGTTGAAGACATGAAAAAGACTAAAGAAAACATTTCATTATATGAAATGACCAAACTCAAACAGCAACTGAAAATCTCACTCAGAGAACTCAAGGCCATTCCTGTAGATCCCATACCACCATTGATTATAGCCCAAGCTGACAAAGATATGGGAAAACACTTGTCACCTTCAAACAAGGTAAAACCATCTTAGTTTGTAGGTTTCTGTGGAGTGGTTTTTGAGAACTGAATTCAGATAAACCAAATGATCTTGTGTTTATTGGTGATAGATCTAAGTCTCACACTCCTCCTTTCCTTTTGACTTATGAAACATATATTAAAAATGTTCATAATTGTCTCATCGATTCAGCAGCTTCTTTGAATATCATGCTAAGATCTGTTTGCGTGAGACTTAACGTTACCCCTAAAAATTATATTGTGCATATAGTCCAATTGGATAGAACAAAAGTCGAGGTTGCTGGAGAAATGTTATCAGCATCAATTAGATTATGATCCAACCCAAAGCTATTGCAAGTGATTGATGTCTTACTGGCAAACATCCCTACATTTTATGGTCTTATTTTAAGTAGGGTTTGGTCTCAGAAACTACATGGATATTTTGCAACTGATTGGTCACACATGTGGTTACCATATAATGGTAAACCAAATCAGATTAGAGTTGATCGCAAATAATTTATGAAACATATAGTCACTAAATTAGAAGCACCGAATGAGCCTATGATTTTTACTAATAATATTATTGGAAATTATTCTGTTGAATCATTCCTTGTCCCATTTAATGCCCAAATCTCACCTTTCCCAGAAAACATTGTTACTTCTTAGGTTGAATTTTTTTCTCAATCAGACACTTCTAAATGTATTAATCTTAGTAATAAAACTTTAGATCATTCTTTGTCTAGGATCTATACTTTGATGGTCCAAAATCAGAAGATGGTGCAAGATTAGGTTGTATTTTAATCAATCCGCAAGGAGAGAAAATAATGCTAGCTTGGAGACTTGAACTTCAATGAATGAATAATACTGTCGAATATGAAGCATTGATTCAAGGCCCATATAAATCTATTGGATTAGACGTTAAATATTTGTAGGTATATGGGGACTGTGAAATAATTGTTAAGCAAGTCAGGAACACAATCCATTGTATTTTTGGACACGTAAAACATTATCAAGCATTACCTCAGAACCTTACTTCTCATTTCACTGCATTTAATATTTCAACAATCCCTAGGTTACAAAATGCAAGTGTTGATTTACTTGCCAATGTAGCACCTAAATTGATACCATCAAAAGAATTTAGTCTAGATAGATTTTCAATTGAGTTGAATTTTAGGCCTTCCATTCTCGATAACATAACAAATTGGAGAGTGCTTACTGATGATATAGACATAATCAAATTTATTTCATCAGATGGATCTTATGGAGGCCAAATCATAGACAAACGTGAAAATGACCTACAGATTGAAAATAAACAGGATGCAAATCCAATTCCCAAATCTGTAGTCAAGATGGAAGATCTCTATGATTTAAAAGATAGGTTTAAAAAGACTGCCAATTCAAAAACACATAGTTCTACTCTAGGATTTGAGTTGATTAATTGTGTTAGACCTGATAAACCTCAAAACATAAAGCTAGGTTTGGGCTTAGCACCCGATGAAAGGATGTCACTCATTAAATTGCTAAGAAAATATAAAAGTGTCATCGCCTTGGATTATTCAGATCTCAAAACACATGATACTTATATAATGGAGCATACTATACCCATGATTTCAAATGACAAGCCTATCCAACAGAAGCTTAGGAAGATCCACCTAATCTTAGAAAGTGAAATTAACTCTGAACTCAATAAAATGCTTAAAGCCAAAATCATTTTCCCTGTTAGACATTCAAAATGGGTGTCAAACATGGTTCCTATGAGGAAAAAGGAATGGAGACATTAGGATTTGCATAGATTTTAGAAAGTTGAATAAATCTTGCCAAAACGATAATTTTCCTTTGCCTACCATGGAGTAGATTCTGCAATCAGTTGCAGGTTCTAAATTGATGTCTTTTCTTGATGGATTTTCAGGTTACAATCAGATTATGGTTCATCTAGATGATAGATTAAAGACTACATTTAGAACAATGTGGGGAACACATGCATGCCGAAAGATTCCATTTGGATTGATTAATGTTGGTGCTACATTTCAACATGCTATGGACATAGCATTTAGAGGGCTAATCAACAATTTAGTTGTAATATATTTAGATGACATCATTGTCTATTCTAAAAATAGAAACAACCATATCAGTCACCTAAAACAAATCTTTGAGAGATGTGAGAAATTCGGCATTTCTTTGAATCCTAAAAAATCTTATTTCATCTTGGCAGAAGGTAAATTATTAGGATTCGTGGTATCTAAGAATGGAATCTATATTGATCCCGATAGGATTCAAGAAATTGAAAACATTCCCCTACCACATAACAAAAGAACGATGCAATCATTTTTAGGACAAATTAATTTTGTAAAAAAATTTATTCCTGATTTTTCTCAAATCATCTTACCCATACAGTCAATGATTCGGAAAAAATACAAATTTTAAATGGGGAAAAGACCAAGGAAAATTTTCTTGAAGTTTAAAAACATTGGCGAATCTCACTAATCCATTAATATGCAAACTATAAAATGTTTATTGATATATTTATAAAATTATCAAATTTGTAATGATTTTATATAGAGTCTCTATATAATGTTGGTGATTTTTAAGGTAAAATAATTTTATATTTTGAACTTTGGGTGAATCGACTTTTATAAAAATTGGAAATTGGCGAATCTTTCTTGTGGAAAAATCATGCAAAATTAGCCCACTAGGCGAACATTAGCCCCTAAAATTTTCCATGGAAAAGATGAGAAAGGTTCTTTTGAGTTGATAAGGAAATCCATTATTGAGGCTCCTTCCTTAACAACACCTAATTTCCTAAAACCATTTGTATTATACACATTCTCTTCTAATACCTCTTACGCAATAGTTTTGACACAGCTAAATGATCAAAAATTTGAAGAAACTATCTAATTCTTTAGTTCTAACTTACAAGGTATTGAACTAAAATATTTAGCTGTGGAGAAACATGCCTTTGTTGTATTTAAAAGTTTAAAACTTTTTAGACCTTTCCTCTTAAGAACAAAAAATAAGATAATACTCCCTTACCCCGTTATAAGGCAACTATTAATCCAATGAGAAGTAGGAAACAAGAGAGGAAATTGAGTTACTTCACTTCGGGAATATGATGTAGAAATACATCCTCCTAAAATTATTAAAGGTCTTGGTTTTTGTAGAGTGCTAACCGGAGCCTCTCATTTACCAATAGAGGACGATCAATCTATTGAAGTGTAATTATCTGAGGTAAGCCTCAACAATTCTGAATCACTATATGCTGATTTGAAATTTTTCTTGAAAAATGGACATGCTCCATTATATCTCAATTATACAGCTAAGCGTGCTCTAAGGCTTAAAGAAAATAAATATCAATGAATTGATAATGTGTTATTTAGAATAAACTATGATGTTGTATTATTATGATGTTTAGAGAAACCTAAAGCTGAGAAGGTAATGCAGGAATTACACGACGGGCTAGCTAGAGGTCATTTCAAGGGAAATACCACAGCACATAAAATTCTACACGTCGGGTTCTATTGGCCAACCCTTTTCAAAGATGCACATGAATATGCAAGGAAATGAAAAGTATGTCAAATCGTAGGAGGAAGAGAAAGGAAAGCAGCACTCACATTGCAACCAGTAAATATATTGCAACCATTTGAACAATGGGGGTTAGATATTATTGGTTAAATAACTCCAACCTCTTCCAAATAGCATAAGTATATTCTAAATGCAACTGATTATTTTACAAAATGGGTAGAATCTATCCCGTTAAAGGTAGTTAACACCCAAAACATTACAGATTTCATTGATCAGTTTATAATTACTAGGTTTGGTCTCCCATCAACATTAATGTTTGATAATACATCTTACTTTTCCAGAAATGTTGTGCTAGAGTTTGCTTTGAAAAGAGGTTTTAAACTTAAATACATAGCTAACTATTACCTGCAAGGTAACAGATTAGCTGAATCTACAAAAAAGAACCTGATTAGAATTATCAAACAGACTGTAGAGAAAAATCATAAGAAGTAGCATAAAGCACTAATATTTGTTCTCTAGGCAGATAGAATCACTCAGAGGGCCTCAATACGTACTTCTCCATTTGAATCGGTTTATGGGACAAAAGAAATTCTACCCATAACATAACAATACCATCTCTTGATTTAGTTCAGTTTGTTGATGAAAGCCCTTCCTCTTCTGTTCAACTTAGACATGGTCATATCCATAAATTAGAAGAATAGAGGGAGAAATCCAAAGCAAGACATGCTCATCATCAACAAATAGTTAAAGCTTCATTTGATACAACATCCACCAACCAAAGAAATTTTGAAATTGGAGATCTTGTATTGAAATGGGATAAGACACATGAGGAAAAAGGTAAACATACCAAATTCCAAAGATTGTGGCTTGGTCCATTTCAAATCATAGAGAAATTAGGACCATCCACCTTTTCATTACAAGATTTGTTAGGTAGAAAAGAATCTTTACCTGTAAACAGGCAAATTCTTAAAAAAAAAAAAAATTAGAATTTAAATGTTAGTTTTAAAATTTTGAGTTTTAGGAAAATACATATTGAATAGTATCTCTTTTGGTTTTTCAAAATTTTAAATTTCTGATAATTTACTTCATTTTTCTCACTTCTATAATAAGAAGAGTAAAAGGATAATTATAGATATAAGATTTAAATAAACCTTATTTCTTTGGGAAAAAATTGAATTTACTAAAGACATTTAGTTTCCGAAAAGACTCTTGATTTTATAAAGTATAGATGTTTTCGTACTAGTCAAGAAAAGAACCAGTAACTTACCAAGGGTTCTCTGCAAAAAGGTACTTACCAACTCTATAATTATCATCCATAACTCTTAAATGAGCCAATGATTCACCCCATCTGATAAAATATTCTTTTCTCACAATGTAATTACAAATATTCAAAACTTAAAAGATATTGAGTCTCATCACGAGTTTGTTTATCATGATCACAAGAAAATAATTTAGACTTATATTACCAATACTGCATATCATAACAGGGCAATAGCTATGGATTAAAACAATTAAAAGACAAGGGGTCTCATCACGAGCCATCTTGTTCAATTTAAATTTAAAACTAATGAATGACATCGTTACCATCAGGTCACCAGGCCTCGATAATGGCTTTTAAGGATATTTAAAGCAAAAAGTACCATAAAAAGCAAACAAGTTCCAAGTAAAAGGAAACTGAATAAAATCTTGATTAAATTTTGAAATTAGGAATCAATTTCAAATGGGACTATGAATCATTGCTGGTTAAAAGATAACCCTGTCATGGCTATGAATGCCTGCTAGTAGTAGAGGCTCTATGTATGATAAATGAGTAAAAATATATAAAGCCAATTTTAAGAGAATACCTAATTTATCTTTATAAATCTAAGTATTTATTGATACATACATTTATGTTTTGTCACCTAAAGAGTTGAGTAATAAACAGAGTGAGATAGGTGAATAGTTTATATTCCATAGAAACATTGTCTAACTTATGAATCATACAATTTTTATCTTTTCACAAATTTTCTTGTTTTGAAAGTTTGAGAAATGTCAAAGAAACTAATCAGATATAGCTAGTTCTCGCAAGTGAATCGCCAATTGTTTTGTTATGCAACAACCCCCCTGTTTTTATTATATATAATACAAATAGGACCCTTTCAAATTGAATTTTTCCCCTCTTTGTGAATAAAATTCCAACTCTTAGAAAATTGTCACTTTTCAAGAAGCCCTTTTTAACCTAACTTAAAAAATATTAGAGTCCTCATCACAAATTGCAAATCGCAAGATTCCTTAGTAGCAAACTTAAGCACATTAAAAAATACCGATATGAGACTTGTGATTGAACTTTGTATGCAACATTCGGATTGCATATCACACATCAGAGGATATTATGTTAAGATCTTAAATTTTAGCTATCAAAACCCCGATATTGTGATATCCTAATATTACGATCTTGCGGTTTTGTGATATCGCATATCGCAGATAGCAAGATCCATCAAACAAAGTTTCGTTCACACTATAAATTAAATATCCAACATGACGGATTTGACAAATGTTTAATAGTCTTTTTAAGATGGACATGAGTTAGGTCAGAATGATTTAATATGTTTATCATCTCTATTCATGTAATCATGGTGTTCATTATGTTTGATTAATGTTGAACTCACTCCCAGATATTTTCTTTCAAAGTGCAGTCATTTCATCAAATCTTTTATTTTACGTAACAATTAATTATTGTTGGTTTTAATAGGAACTCTACCCAAGTGATGTCCATTCAAAAGGTAGTGTAGAAGCATACCAAGTCTATTGTAGAAACTGAAAGCACAGATATACCATCCATTTTTACAGATACAATATACACTGCAGATGGAGGTGCCACTACATTGCAGACTATCTATACTAGACAATGAAAACCTTAAAGTAACAAACATTCAACCAACCACTAACAACACAGAACTGTCAGGAGTGTAATTCAGAGACATTGTGTTCTCTTTCCTTTACCAAATAGTAGCAAGGGCTAGGCTCTTTCCATACACAGATATGGTAAGATGGGTAGTACAGAATACAAAATTCAAAGACAGACTTATCAAGACAACTAAAAATAAAGCCTAGGGTTCTTTCAAAACCGAAGATTTAAAACAAATGTACAAGCTACCCAATGCCTAGGACGATTACGACAAACAATTTGTTGCAAAGTTTGTAAAGTAAAATGAAGACTCGTTTCAAATGATACAGGAATGGAGGAGAAGATACAATAAATTAAAACAAGATAAATTGGGTATGTACCTCATTGCTTCTTTAGCCAATCCTTATAATTTTGTAGCCTCTATGTTATGTAGGTTGTATGGTCTCCCTGGAAATTCTAAGTTCTCGATCAATTTGATTTCTTTAACTAATGCTTGCATTAATTCTCACATTATGAATTGGGAAAACATTCTGTCTGATAATTTGGTGAAAGTGATTACTGAATATCACCAAACTAGGGTTGCCTCCTCTTGAGCAGTTCCCCAGTTCTTCATGTCTACATATGTCTTTGATGCTATTTTTTTTTTCACTCATTTCGAACCATGGGTTGGAAATGGACCACCAATGATCCTACTCCTATCTTCCTAATTTATAAGCAAATTTGGCAATAAGATTTTAATCCACATTTTCACCAATTATTCCATGGAGTTATTCTCCTGTTACATTAGTTAGTTTTCAATAGAAGATGTATGATATTCAGAAAAGAAGTTGTCATAGACCTCCAAGCAATCAGAAGGTATTTTCTTGAAGAGTTCTTCTATTATGTCAGGATATTTGGCAAGCAAGATTTCCTACATGTCCTCCCTATGTATGTATTGGATAAACTATTGTCAAGAGAAGTAGCATACCAAACAATAGGAAATGACCTCACAAAAACATTGAAGGAAATGAAGAAATCGCTATGGCCAAATTTTCCCCTGCAGTGTGGGTCATTTACCCTTCTTAATTTTGGTTATGCATATAAAGAGTATTACAATATGCAATTATTAAAGCTCCCCATTCTACTAGCAAGGCCTTTTAATCCACATCAAATAGTAAGCAAATTCACCCTTTTAGTTAAGATCAGACCTATAACTCATACAGTAGATGAGTTTGAAGATTTACTGGAATCAGCCAAGGACTTTGAGCAGATTTCGAATGCGGCCAAGACAAAGTTGAATCCAGAGAAATTCAGAAGATTCTAGTAGCTTAGAGGACAAAGGTTAGAATACCTCCCACAAGAATTTTGGGTTACTAATTATAGAATTGAAACCAAGTCTCAGGAGCAGACTACGCTAGACATGTCACGAGATAAGGAAGCAGAAACATATGAATTAGAAAAGCTATGGGATGCATTCAATGAAAAACTATAGGATACCCCTAAGGTGTCATCAATACAAGAACACATAGGATTTCAGGCCCCACGAGGGTAACTAGCAGTAGTGGCCATTGAAGATCCAAAAGAAAGTTTCCATGATATAGAGGTAATCCTTGCAGATCCAACTACTGAAATTGTCTTGAATGTAACATATATCCCTCCTTTAGACGTCTTTTACAACCCTATTCATAAAGTTGTTGTAAAAAGATGGAGGAAGAGGAGGATAAATAAAACTCCTTCAGAACATGAATTTATAAATGTCCCATGAAAGGACACACAAATAAATATGACTAATCAATTGACTGAGCTATCTCAATTTGCCAGAGCCTATGCTACCACAAAAATCGAAAAAGAAACCAAAGTCTCTATTTTGATTAAAGAAAAGGATGAGCATATCACACTATTACTGCAACATTTAGATGAAGAAAGAGCCAGCGTGAACCGTCAAGCAGAGGAGCAACTGCATAACCTACAACAAGATATGGAATTACTGAAAAATAAGTCATGAAAATGACTTATCTACTAAAAATAAGCAAATCCATGAGCTAAAAAGTGACCTAGCAAAGTATAAGGATATTCCTACTGTAGAGGAATTCATTAATGAGGCTTTAACACTGAATACTTTATTGACAAAGTAAAAGAAGTTCTCCGACTAACATATATCAAATATCATTCCACCTATGAATACTAGTGAACAATTAACAAACATCATTATTGATCAAAGAATTGAGTTCAATAAACTCAATTCTAATATCTTTGATTATATTGAGTGGCAGGATTCAGATGAAGGGAAAAGGTCAAGTATTCGGAAGATCAATGAAATACATAAGGATATTCTATTCACTAATTGGGACTCACAGGTGAAGCAAGCTGAGCTAGTAATAGCCAGAGCATCGAGCATTTTAAAAAGCACTGTAAGAAAAATAAATCACATGTTTCACACATCCAACCTCATAAAGCCTGGTCTTAAAGCATTAGACGAGAATTGGAAGAATAAGAGTGAGCTAGAGAAGGAAATAATTGAGGGGCTATCAAAAATTGACTCGGAGGCAGTATGGAAACTTTTGGTCAAACCACACAGTGATATCAAGACCTTCAATTGCTCCTTGGATTCAGTACAGATAATGTTGCCACCTTTACATGATGTTATATTTGTAGGGCAGATGAGAACAAAATTCGAGATGCCACCACAAGTCAAGCCAATGTCTGACATTTGTGAGTTGAGAGGCAAAGCTGACAACAGTGATTAATCAATGAAGACCTGAGTCATTTTTTAACAATTTTATCTTTGGGAAGTTGGATACTAGGAACATGGAAGGTTGTTTGAAACCTCCTCATATATATTTTGTATAAGTCATTTTTAGTTAATTAAGAATAGTATTTAAACCCTTCTCATGAATTTAGAGAAGGGTCCATAATTTTATTAAGAACATTTACAAAGAATGTGCTACCGTAAGTTTGTAGATGCCATTATGGAATCATGGAACATGGTCTTTTCAATCAAATACCTTTTTGTTAATCACTGTTGATGCACTATTGTATTCTTTGGGATGCTTATTGGTAGAAGATTGATTATGGCCTATTGTCACTAGTCAAATGAGCATAATGGTACACATCTGGTACTATTATCATGTTTGCTAAATCTTTGTTCTAGTATTAGTGATAAATTTATCTTTCATGAATTATGTATGAAATCTGTCATCTCAGTTTGAAGTATCACTTGCACTATTGTACGATATCAGAATAAAGAATGGTGTAGTTTATATGTGATCATTAGAATATGCGATATGTTTTTTCACAATTCTTTTGATTAACTATTTACTCAAAAGAGTTAACTACAATATATCAACTCTATATAGTCTATGATTGATCTATATCATCATAGATTATATAGATATCTGTTTATATCGCTTAAAACCAACAATACCCTCGGCTAAATTAAAATAGATTTAATTCAAAGTTTGGCATCTTAGAATAAATTTGTGTTAATTTCTAGTTATTCTTTTCTGAATCATAAAAAAAAATCCCACAAATAATATAAATCCAAAACATTGGGAATGTTATGAAACCATCTCACAAAAAGATAGAAAAGATAGATCAATGCCTTAGAAATAAGCCTCTTCAAGGGGGAGCCTCCTTTACATTACACAAATGAAGAATTCTTAGATGATTCAAATGACAAAACCTCCTTTATATATATAGGAGTCTAAGGGGTCAAAATATAACCAAGCTAACCTAACAATAATAATATAAAGGCACAAAAATAACAATAGAGAGTTTCTATGGGGAACAAATAACAATATGGGGACAATAGAGGCACAACAATAATAATAAAGGATACAATGACAATAGTAATGGGGGAATCACTAATATTATAGGGACCTAGCATGCCCCTCGCCTTGAGAAAAGTATTGTCTCGAATGCTTGAGTAGTTATGGACGCTTTTGTATAAAATTCTCATCCTCCCATGTGGAATCTTTAACGGATAAGTTCTTCCACTTGATGAGGTATTCTGAAATTGATTGATTTTGTAGTTGTCGAGTTCTTATTTCTGTGACTACTTCTGGTTCTAATATAATTTTTCCTTCCTCATCAAGTTCTGGCAATATTTTTTGAACTATGAGCTCACCACCTATAACCTTCTTTAAACATGAAACATGGAAAACTTGGTGCACTCCAGAAGCTACAGGAAGCTCCAACTTGTTGGGTTGTGTTATATTCTTTCCATGACTAACCTACGTAGTGAACCGGGGGGTTA
>APFE031731204.1:397628-414111 GCA_000404065.3 Pinus taeda | reverse complement strand
ATCACTGGGTAAGTCTGTGTACTATGTATCATTTATAGATGACTTCTCAAGGAATACATGGATATATTTCCTTAAGAAGAAATCTGAAGTCTTTGACAGGTTTAAAGAATTTAAGGCTTTGGTAGAAAATCAAACAGAGAAGAAGATAAAGGTACTGAGGACAGATAATGGTGGAGAATTCTGCAGCAAGGAATTTGAATAATTTTGTAAGAAGTGTGGTATAGCACAGTAGAAAACTACTCCATATACACCTCAACAAAATGGAGTCACAGAAAGAATGAATAATACGTTGATGGAAAGGGCAAGAAGCATGCTCAGTGGTGCCGGGTTAGGACAGGAATTCTGGGCAGAGGTGGTGGATACTGCATGTGACTTGGTCAACAGGTCAGCTTCATCAGCATTGGAGGATAAGACTCCACAAGAAGTATGGACTGGTAAGAAACCCTCTCTTTCACATCTGAGGGTATTTGGATGTGATGCATATGTACATGTTCCAAAGGAGAACCGAACCAAGTTTGATAGTAAATCTGAAAAGTGCATCTTTATTGGGTATAAGGATGGTTTAAAGGGTTATAAACTTTGGAACCCAGTCACACGGAAGGTTGTGTACAGCTGCGATGTGGTGTTCAGAGAGGTGAAAGATGTTATTAAACATGAAGTCCAACCAAAGGAACCTGTGAAGATAGAGTTTGAACTAAAGGAGGAAGAATCAGACTCTGTAGCAGAGGAGGAATCAGAAGATGAAGAGCCACAAACTCCAGCTGTGAGAAGATGAGTTCGAGAAAGAAGGCAGCCAGAAAGGTATAGTCCATCTGCTTTCTGTTCAAATTTTTCTTTGTCTGTTACTGATGATGATCCCAGAACTGTGAAGGAAAAGTGGATTCAGAGGATGGAAAACTCTGGAAAGATGCCATGGTTGATGAAATGGCATCTTTGCACAAAAATGAGGCTTGCAATCTAGTGGAGTTGCCCGCTGGAAGGAAACCCATTGGAAGCAAATGGGTGTTCAAGAAGAAGACAAATGCAGAAGGGAAGGTGGAGAAATACAAAGCTCGGTTGGTAGCAAAAGGTTATTCCCAGGTGCCGGGAATTGATTTTGGTGATATTTTTTCTCCTGTTGCCAAGGTAACTTCTATTAGATTACTTTTATCTATTGCTGCTGCTTTTGATTTTGAGGTAGAACAGATGGATGTGAAGACAACATTTCTTCACGGGGATTTGGAAGAGGAAATCTACATGAAGCAACATGAAGGCTTTGCAGTGAAGGGTAAGAAAGAACTAGTATGCAAGTTAAAGAAGTCTTTGTATGGGTTAAAACAGTCACCAAGGATGTGGTATCAGAAATTTGATACATTTATACGGGGACTTGGCTTCACTAGAAGCAAAGCAGATCATTGTGTGTATTTTAAATTAATTGGTGGCCGTGTTATTTATCTGGTCTTGTATGTGGATGATATGTTCTTGGTTGGAAATGACAAAGAAATTATCCAGGATTTGAAGACCCAATTGTCCTCCAAATTCGACATGAAAGATCTCGGTGCTGCAAACTATATTTTGGGCATGGAAATTAAAAGAGATCGGGAAAAGAGGAAGCTTTGGTTAAACCAGAGGAAGTATGTCGAGACAATATTGCAGAGGTTTAAAATGCAGGATAGTAAACCAGTGAAGGTTCCTATTCCTGTAGGTGTGAGGTTATCTGCTGAACAGTGTCCCAAGACACAAGAAGAGGAAGAGGACATGTCCCGTGTTCCATATGCAAGTGCAGTCGGTAGCTTGAGGTATGCAATGGTCTGTACTAGACCAGACATTGCACATGCAGTGGGAGTATTGAGCAGGTTTATGTCAAAACCAGGGAAGGAGCACTGGACAGCAGTGAAGCGGGTTTTCAGGTATTTGCATGGCACTAGTGGTTATGGTTTTTGCTACCAAGGATGACCAGGATTGGACAGAGTGTTGGATATCTGTGGCTTTGTTGATGCAGACTGGGCTGGAGATCTGGATCAGAGAAGATCTACAAGTGGGTATGTGTTTAACCTATTTGGAGGTGCAGTCAGTTGGATGAGTAAGAAACACTCTGTAGTGGCACTATCAACTACAGAGGCAGAATACATGGCAGCCACTCATGCAAGCAAGGAAGCAGTTTGGTTGCAGAGATTGTGTTCAAGTAGGGGGTTAGTACAGGGAGCTATAAGGATATACTGTGACATCCAAAGTGCAATTTTCTTGGCAAAGAACCCTGCTTATCATTCAAAGACAAAGCACATTGATGTTCGGTATCACTTTGTGAGGGATATGATAGAAGACAAAAAGATGTTGCTGGTAAAGTTGGACACTTTGAAGAATATTGCAGATGCATTGACAAAATCTGTGAGCTCAGAGAAGTTCTCTTGGTGTAGAGAAACAATGGGCATTTCAAGGCTGGAAAAATGACTAAGCTCTCTTGTGGCCCCTTGTGGAAAGAAAACAACAAGTGGGAGATTGTTTGGTTGTGTTATATTCTTTCCACGACTAAGCTACGTAGTGAACTGGGGGGTTAGAGGGGGGGCGGAGTCCCCCCTTCGTTGCGCCGATTGCGCAACAGGGGGGTCACAGGGGGGGCAACAGGCCCCCCTGTCTGGGGGGTTTGAGGGGGGTGGGTAGCCCCCCTCTACGGGGTTCGGGGCAGTGCCCCGAGATTTTTTATTTTTTTTGGACCCTATATTAGGTTGGGCGAACCTGCCTATGGTTTTTCGGTCCATGGTTTTGGACGCGATGGTTTTCGGTCCATGGTATTGGATGCTTCGGCATGTATAAATATGTATTGTAACATTGAAAGGAATATAATGAAAAATCAAGCTGGTAGTCTTGGTTTTGAGATCCAATGGGAAATCTCTGTGTATATGTGTTTTATGTGTTGTGCTCTCGCATTTTTATTTTTCCTGTGATTTAGAATTCGTATGTAGGTAATTTCTGTACGGGGTTAAAACCTACACAACTTGTATGCCATAGTACCAATATTTTGCAACATCTTGTATGGACCATAATACTTTGGTGATAATTTATTATCCTTCTTAGCTTGCTTGAGGAACATTTGTTTATATGGTTGTAGCAGTAGGAATACCCAATCACCTACATCAAAACTTCTTTCACTGTGACGTTGATCTACCTATTTTTTCATTCTATTCTGCGCCAATGTGAGGTTATCCTTTAAGAGTTGGAGAACTTGTTGTTGATGCTCGATGTGATGCTCTGCATCTTGAACCTTAGAATTTCATCTTAAGTATGATGTGATGGATGGTGGATGATATACATAAAGTGCCATAAAAGGGGTCATTTTCGCTGCAGTATGGAAGAAAGTGTTATACCATCATTCAGCAAAAGGCAACCATTTGACCCATTATGTTTGTTTGTCAGATACAAAGCAACGAAGATATCCTTCTAAACATTTCTTTACTATCTCAGTTTGCCCATCAGATTGAGGATGATAAGATGAGCTATGAGTTAACTGAGTACGATACAAGAAAATAATTATGTCCAAAAATTTCCAGTGAAAATGGGATCTCTGTCGCTTACAATAATCTTTGGGTTTCGATGTATCTTTTGAATTGTTTGCATAAATGTAGTAGAAACTGTGTTGGCTTTAAATGGATTGATAATGCAAAAAAATGTGCATACTTGGTAAGTTTGTCAACTACCACCATGATGACACTCTTTCCTTTGGACTTGGGTAAACCTGTGATAAAATCCATTGAAACCTCCTCCCAACGTTTGCTTGGAATGGATAAAGGTTGTAGTAGACCTGGTCTTAATTGTGTCAACTTTATTCTGTTGGCAAACCAAACATTCCACCACAAACTTTTGAATATCTGATTTAAGGCCATCCCAAAAAAAAATCTTCTTAACCCTGTGGTAAGTTTTTAAAAATCTTGAGTGCCCTCCTAACGGAGAAGTGTGAAATTCCATAAGAATATTTTCTTTGAGTTGGGAATTCTTACGTAGGTATAAGTGATCTTTGTACCACAATGAATTATTTTTCTAGCTAAACGTATCAGATGTACTGAAATCTTGTTGTAACTTTCGAATGAGTGCCCACACTTCTTGATCATTCTTACATTCCTCCCTTTCTTCATTTATCCAATCTCATTGTATAATAAAAATGGCACACAACAATGCTTCCACATCCTCATCCTTTCTTAAGAGTGCATCTGCCACAACATTTCGCTTCCCTTTTTTGTAGATGATTTCAAAGTCATAACCCAACATATTTGTGACCCATTTTTGTTGCTCTTCAGAGGATAATCTTTGTTCTAAAAAGTATTTAAGACTATCGTGATCCGTTTTTACCTTGAAATGTCTTCCAATTAGGTAGGTTTCCATTTATTAAGTGCATGTAGTATTGCCAACATTTCCTTCTCATAAATAGATTTGTGTAAATACTTTCCCTTGATTGGACAAATTTCTAAAGGAATGGGTCTTTCATTTTGCATTAAAACAGAACCAACTCCATTTCCTGAAGCATCACATTCCACAGTAAAGGTTTTTGTGAAGTCTGGCATAGCTAAGACTAGTGCTTGGCACATTGCCTCTTTAAGATGTTCAAAGGCCTTTGTTGCTTCTGGAGTCCATGAAAATGCATCTTTATTCAATAATGTTGTTAGAGATGTTGTTATTCTCCCATAATTCTTAACAAACTTACGATAATACCCTGTCAACCCAAGAAATCCTGGCAGATGCTTTATGGATGTGGGGATTTTCCATTCCATAATGGCTTTAATTTTTCTAGGGTCTACCTTAACACCTTCATGAGATACAATATTACCCAGATATTCCACCTCCTGTACTCCAAAGAAAATTTGGAGCTTTTTGCATATAATTGTTTCTCCTCCAATAGTTTGAGCACCCTGTCAACATGTTCAACATGATCCTTCCAATACTTGCTGTAAATTAGTATATCATCAAAAAATTGTAACACAAACTTTCTAAGGAAGGGTTTGAAAATGGAATTCATCAAACCTTGAAATGTAGAAGGTGCATTGGTAAGGAAAAAAGGCATGACCAAAAATTCATAATGATCCTCATGAGTTCTAAATGTTGTTTTCAGAATGTCTTCAATCTTCATTCTAATTTGATGCTATCGTCAACGAATATCCAACTTCGTGAAGTAAATTGATCCATGCAATTCATCCAATAATTGATCAATGACAAGAATGGGAAATTTATCTTTAATAGTTAGCTTGTTGACCTCCATATAATATGGACACATGTGCTATGATCCATCCTTCGTGTGCACCAATACAACTAGAGCATAGAAATAACTTTGACTAGGTTGAATTATACCAACCTCTAGCATTTCTACAACCATACATTCAATTTCACCCTTTTGGGCATAGGGATATCTGTACAGCCTGATGTTTGGAGGAACACTTCCTAGAATCAAATGAATAGCATGATCATGATCACGAATAGGTGGGAGACCTTTGGGAGTCTCAAATAGGTTGGAATGATTATCCAAGACTTTTTGGAGATCTCGAGAAATAGATGATTTCAATTTGGGAACCTCTAGTGAACATAATTGTACAATTACACCCCATTGTTCCTTCTTTATAATTTTTTTCATACAATTAGAGCTAATTATCTTTCTTATTTTCCCTACAATACACCTTAGTTCAACTTCCTTTCCTTCCGCAGAAAATTTCATGAAAAGTTCTTGAAAATTAAAAGCTATTGTACCGAACGATTGTAGCCATTGGACTTCTAGTACAACATTAGCACCACCCATTGGAATGGAAAGCATTGGGCTATTCAATACATATTCTCCCATGGATAGCTTGATATTATGGAACTTTCCAGAGCAATTTATGGTTCCTCCACTTGCAACCATCACTTGACACTCTGGTGCTAGATATAGGAAGTAGTTCAATTCCATTGGTATCTTACAATGAATAAAATTATGGGTACTTCCCGAATCAATCAACACTATTACCTTTTTCTTCATGATATGTCCTTCTATCTTGATAGTTTGAGGAGTGGTAATTCTAGCCAATGCATTACAAGATATGGTCAGATTCATTTCTTATTTATCTAGGGTTTGTTCTTGGACTATATCCTCTTCTTTTGACATTTCTTGTTCCTTTTCTTCTTCCTCTTCCCAATCTATGTAGAGTAATTTCTTCTCAGCACACTTATGACCTTTAGTGTATTTGCTATCGCAACTGTAACAAATCCCTTTTGCTCCTTTTTCTTCCAATTGTTGTTGTGTCAACCTTGTAGGTTGTGGAAGGCTAGGGGCCACAACACATCCATCTTTATAGCTGTGAGAAATAGGCTTCCTCGTTACCATAATTTTGCTTTTCATTTTTCTTGTTAACCTGAATGCCTTCTCTAATGAATGAGGTTCCCAAAGGTGAACCTCATGTTGGATATTATCCTTTAAAGTCACTATGAACACATCAATCCTATGCTCCTCTGGAATATCTTTTACCCTTATCTTCAATTTTTGGAAGTCCTCAATGTGCTCCGTCATTGAACCCTTTTGTTTGAGATTTATCAATTGGCTAAAAAAGGTGTTTCTTTTTGTATCTTCATAATGTTTTGTCATTTCTTCTATAAAAATTTCCCAAGTGATAATTTGTTTACGAGAGAAAAGCCATCGATACCATACAAAGTGATTTGGTTCCAAATATAAAGTTGCAATATGTACCTTTTGTGTGTTTTTCACATTATGGAGATCAAACAATTTTTCCATCTATAGTATCCATGTTCCAGGATCCTTGCCATCAAACTTCCTCATATCGATTTTTGGAATATGATGGGTCTTCAATCCAACATTAGAGTCTATGAAATCATGATTAACATTTCTTTTGTTCCCATCGTGAGTTTCATTTACTACCCTTTCACCATTAGTGATCATTTCTTGTAGCAACTTATTCAAATTTACACAAAAAACCATTAGTGACCATTTCTTAATACATAGAAAACTAAAGGTCGTCCTCTTTATGAAACTTCTTACGAAATTTCAATCTGATGCTCAAAACAAAAGTTATGGTGATTTTCCCCCGGTCACCTATTTCGAATGTAATTCAGGAATCTTAAAGAACCCTAACATCCTCAGATCATATCTCCACAAATATAGCAAGACAAGCTCTGAAATTTGGACCTAAAGTTCAAAACGATTTCAGCTCAAATGGGTATTTTTTGTAGCTTCTAAAATGTTGCAGAAAAATAGTTATAGTGAAGATGCCATGGCGACTTATTTGGAGCAGCGAAACCTAGAATCGAAACCTCTAATACCAAAACTAGCTCACAAAAAGATAGAAAAGATAGATCAACGCCTTAGAATTAATGCTCTTCAAGGGGGCAACCTCCTTTACATTACACAAATTAATAATTATTAGATGATTCAAATGACAAAACCACCTTTCTATATATTGGAATCTAAGGGGTCACAATATAAGCAAGCCGACCTAACAATAATAATATAAAGACACAAAAATAATAATACAAGGATATGTGGCACAATAATAACAATATGGGGACAATAGGGACATAACAATGATAATAAGGGATACAACGACAATAGTAATGGGGGAATCACTAATATTATACGAACCTGAAAGGGAAAGTGGTCCCACCATATCGAGTCAGAACCACTATCCCAAGTGGAAAAGGAGCTGCTCTAAAGTCTAGACCGGGTGGTTATCCCCCTTGTTGTTTCCACAAATTTATCAGGCCTCAACACTACCTACGACATGTATGAGAAAATTAATAAAGAAGATAAGAAGAATATTCTTGGTGATGATCAAGTGAGCTTGAGGCTACTTATATTTATAGGCTTCCAGGGGTGACCAATTTATCATTTGGGTTGACCTATCCAAATGTGTATATGTGGGCTTTTCTTCATAAGTACACTTTCCCTTGTCCAAATTTGATGATGTTTGGGCTCATTTTTGTCCTCTCAAAAGGTGGCATTCATTTAAATCATCATATCCATCAAACGGGTTGTGCAAAGTGGAATTTGACCGTAGCTTCATAATTTAACATTTGGTTTATTACATGTCACCATGCTTGAAATACTTCAACCTTGAAGTGTGGGAAAGGATTAATGTCCTAAGATAAGCTCTTCATTTTCTCAAGTCGATTCATCTTTAAGTAGATTGTTCTACCAAATAAGGTTTGTATTTGATTTTTTATTCTATATCCACTCATGATTTTAGGGCTAATCTTTAGATTTGTAATGTGGTTATTTTTTGTGTACAAAACCACATTCTTCGTAAAAAAATATAATTTCATCAAATTCATGGAATTTATCCGTCACATTACAAGAACCCTTCGCTAGCATAACATTAATTCACCCTTTTATCCATTCAATTCCTAGTCCAAACATCTTTTTAAGTTCTTCGACACAATCAAACATTAGTTTTGGCCTTCAAGATGTAAAGAATTCTAGCTTCTATCATGTATCACATTTATTCATAAACGACTTCAATGACTTCCTTCTTATCATCCACTTGTGGAAGTCATATATTAATGTTAGCCGATTTGTGTATAAATGCATGTTTTAATTCAAAATTGTCACTTCTAGTTACCATCTTACTCTTTGAATTTTCTGTATAATATTATACTTATACACGCAACTAAATGTAATAGACTAGTAACTTCTTCACCTTTCAATTAATATGAAATATAGCCTCTTGATAATGTAACCTCCCAAAGCCATTTGATAATCTTATTCCTCCAACTTTCTTTAAATTAGCTTTAATGGTATCTTTTTGAAATACATCCTAAATATATTTATCATTCTTATCATGGAGTCCAATAACCTATATGACAAATAGATATGCATGCATGACACATGTGTCTAAAAGCTTGAAGCTAAAAATAATTTGAGTTTTGGATAGATAAGTGAGGGGACTATAATTGCTAGACCATTTAGATAGTTTATTATGCATTGAATGTGGCACCATAGTACTTATAGAAATATAAATTAAATAATTTAGTTGTCTTAGGATTTTAGAACTTGTGAAAGTTAGCCTATTCGAATGGTAATCTCCTTGAATGCAATTATTTTCCTTTATAAACACAACAAAAATATCCACTCTCACATTCCCTTTCTGTACGATGTTGATAGCATTATCTACAACATTTAGTATAACATGATGAATCTAAGCCTTATCTCATATAATAGCCCTGTGCAAGATTTGGCATGCCATAGAGGTCAATTGAAGACTCTTATAAGTGAAAATTGCTTCAAGAAAAAAATTAACAATACAAATGATCTCTGGAAGGAGAAGTTTGAAGGTGTTCATGTGAAGGTGACTATGTTTTGACCTTGAAAAGTCAAGTATCTCATACTTAATCTTGGATATAAATTTTTTTCTTCTTTGCAAGATATCTATTACAAACTTATGGACTTCATTAAGATTGGAATCGGCAAATAAGGAACTAACAACTTGAACTTCCTACACTGGAATTCTCATATTATTTTTTTAGAAAAGTGAAGTAGCAACCTCCATGGATATATGCAATGGCCTGTAAAACACATATATCAAAAACTCAAAGTTTAGCCTAGAACCAAGATATCTGGAGACCACTATTAACAGCTAGGAAATTACTATAGTCTCCACACATCATAATATAAGTATATAATGAAAAATGGAATTCTTATACATATAACCAATTTCTAAACAAGTATTAATATATAATGATATATGAGTTTCAATGATTTTTTATGAACTAGTTTAGTTCAAGTGGTTCACACAAAAGGAAATAAAAAAAATATCATTCTCTTCATGTAAATTCAATTCTATTACTAGTAATATTGAGAATAAAATTTTTGTTTTATATTTAAATTTAAATTTGAGAAATTAGTTTTATTAATAATTTATATTTATGTTCCCCGACTGCGGGTGAATGACAGCATAGTAAATGAGCAGGCGGCGTCATTTATTGACAAGTGGCCACCAGCTCAGGACAAGTGGGCGGAAGGCTCATGAAGGAGTCCGGCTAGAGTTAATGCAGGCGGGATTTTTCAAGGTGGCAGGGGTATTTGGGTGCCGAGAGGTCTCATTACGACGCCGAGGGGAAGTCATTCGTGAGGTGAGCGAAGCTCTGGACAGCGAAGCTCAGGTGAGCGAAGCTCTGGCTGTCTGGTTGCGCTGGTTGACTGGTTACGGAATTATCTGATATCGTTGGTGAGAGGTGAGTGGAATTCTCTGATAACGTTGGTGAGAGGTGAGCGAAGCTCTGGTTGTCTGGTTTCGTTGGGGAGAGGTGAGCCCAATTCTTGGATGTCTGCTCTGCGGGGGAGGAAGACCGTGCATCAACCTCGGCCCTCGGCTCTGGAGGCCCTAGTTGTGAGCTTGAATCACTTGAGAATTTGGTCTGTCGCTTCGGCCTGTTACGGCACTGTCAATGACAGAATTCTGATTTGTGCAGCGTCGTCGTCGCTTGGTGACCTGGTTCGAGGTGCAGTCCTGAGGCGCACTGCACTTTCTGGGTGCGGGACGGGACAATTCATTGGGAGAAACTCTCCTTGCGCGGCTCTGAATCTGGCCTGGTTTCTGACTTGGGGGGTAAGAATTGACATCCATCTCTGTGTTTCTTCTCATATTCGGCACTTGGAGAGTCTGCAACCTTTGGTTCGTTTTGGCGCTGAATCATGCCACGTGAACGGCATCGTGGAGCCTGTAGGCGAGGAAGCTCAAGAGGTGGTGCCCGAGCACGGGTCTCTTCGCCACACTCCTCTGCGTCCTCAGAGGAAATTCTCTCTCCACAAGCTCGCATAGGGCGCGGACGAGGCAGAGGGCGGGGTAGGTCTGTGGTATGTCCCTTTGGCGGGCATCCATCAACCCGTTTCCGATTCCCCTGCACGCTCGACAATGCTGTGTATTTTGTATCAGTGCGCATTGAAAAATGCAAGCACGCTGACCGACCTGAAGCCCCAGCCGCTCCAAGGCCACCCTCGCCTGTTCATGGTCAGCAATTACAGTCTCTGGATGTCGCGGGTGAGGTGGCGAGGAACCAAGCTGGACCACGCGAGCCTGAGAGGGACGACGCGCCATACACCGACATGAGTGCCTCAGACTCCTATGGCTGCTCGGTGGTGGAGGAGCCACAAGGCACATTTCTCAGTCCGGCGGTGGAGGAGCCACCAAATCCTTACACCTAGGCGCGCTGCTTGGACATCTGTGGTGGTATGGCTATGCTATGTTCAGTTTTTGGAAGTCATTGAAGCTGCACCTATCGATATTGGGAGTCAGTCTATGTCTATGTTTATTTCTGTAATGTCTATGTCAATCATGCTTTTTGCATCCGCGTCTGTAATGTCGGTTCTGTCTTATCAGTTCAGCATCTGTAAGCACTATTTCAGTCTTGTAAGGGTCTGCAACCTCCTCCCTCACGATGGCAGGGAGTGGCAGGTTCAGTTTTGAAGTTTTCAGTATAGCTATGGTTCTAGTTGGGGATAAGAGGACAGTCTCACAGTCTTCTCTCTCAGGCTTAGTTTCAGATTCAAAATGTCAACTTGTTCACGTAGCCAACTTATAGCGGCAAATGTAACCCTCTGTACTTTTTTTGTATCATAATAGAAATAGTCCGATTTACAAAAAAAAAAAAAAAATTATATTTATGTTATATATGATTTTTCAATATAAACTCATAAAAAATTGTATTAAGAAAATTTAATTCTTAAAATTATAAGGAATTTAAATTTAAAATACATTTTAAATTTACTTAATTTCTAATATTAATTTATATTTATTATTTATTTTTAAATTTTTTCTAATTATACACCTTGAGTAGCTTAATGGTAAGAGAAGTGTATTTCTTCTTAAAAAAGTCACATGATAGAGAATAGAATACCTGACTTTTACAACCAAAAAATCTCTTGTACCACAAGCAGAAAATCTCATACACCAATTTATGTATAACTTAACTGTAATCTAAAATATTAAATAATATAATATATAATTGATTTTTTTATATACTAATCAAACCTTGTAGATATCCTCTCATGGGTGCTAACATGATTCTCCTCTTTGGTTAACTCCTTTGCCCTCGATTACTCAAACAATACATTAAACTTTACAACTTCACGAAAATACATCAATATATGTAAACTCTGACCTATAGATAGGAAAATAAAATAAAGACATCATAATATGAGTATACAATATACAATGAGAAACGGAATTCTTATAGCTGTAAATAACTATTAATATATAATAGCATATGAGTTTTAATGAATTAGATTTAATTGTAAATAACTATTAATATATAATATATAGAGTTAGTTTTAATGAACTAGGACTTAATTTAAGTAATTGAGAGGAAAGTTAATATTTATTCTATAAATTTTATTTTTATATTTAAATTTAAAAAACAAGAGAATTTTTATGCTAATTATTTAATTAATATATATTTTTATATAAAATAAATAAATAATTAAATTAAAAATATTAATTTTTTTAAAATATAATTTAAATAAAATATAAATTAGTTTTTTTTATAATAATTCCTTTTAGCTATTATATATTATACTTCTCTTCTCTATCCCTCGGCCCTTCTCTATATCCTCGAGTTCCTCTAGTCGGTGCCTTAAATTCCCTTACCCTCTATTAATCAAACTCCTCATGGAGGTCTACAACTTCACAAAGATGCTTACAACCATATAAGTTTTGAGTAATATACAGAAAAATAAAATAAAGACATCGTAATATTGTATAATAGGTATACAATGAGGAATTCCAAATATAAGTAATTAATTTGTAAACAATATATGAATTCATGAATGGTATTTAGTTCAAGTGGATGGTATGAATTCATGAATGGTATTTAGTTCAAAGTGGATGGCATAAAAGTTATTATTCTTTTCATTTGAATTCAAATCTTTTCTTTTTATAAATTTTGTTTTTATATTTTAAATTTAAAAATTTTTAAATTATTTTTTAAAATTTTAAAATTTTATGTTATATATATATTTTTTATATAAATAATAAAAAATAATATTTAAAATAAACTATACTTGTATGGGGTAGTTCAAGTGTGTAATGGTCTTGGAAATGAAGTCTCAACCAACGCGAAGTTTTTGGGTTCAAATCTTGGGCTACCCTTCCCCTTAGTGCAGTATGTAATAGACATGAAAATGAGAGAGCCCTACCAAAAACTTACAAACAAAAAAATATTTAAATAAATTTAATTTTAAAATATTTAAAAAATTTTAAATTTTTAAATTATTTAGTTTTTAATTTATTTTTTTATAATTATTTATTTTTGGTAATTAATTTTTTTAATATATTATTATTATTTTAAAAGGTTTCCTTAATTTAATATAGAAAAGATAGTATAATTCTTATTGTATTATATAAATATTTTAACTATATTGGAATATATAAAATGAAACTATATTAAAAAAAAAAAAAAAGAAAAAGTGAAATAACCAATTTACTGTTGGTTGTTTTTGGGATTCAAGTTTTGTGATAGCACAGGCAATTACGGGGACCTGTTATAGTTGCCCAGGATACTTCCTTCCTCCTTACAATTTGTTCTTCGCACACCAACTCCCCTTGCAGCCGACTACACTGATTGGTGCTAGCGCCGACTAATCCAACGGAGATGGGTTCCACTCCAGTTCACCTTTTTCAAAGTTTATGCTGATTCTTTCGAGGCCCAACTAGCTAAATACCCTTCAAACTGCCTACCTCGATCCGACCTTAGCTCTAACTATAGTCGGTTTCGACGATTCGGGTTTTGCTTCCCAGCCTACTTGAGGTCAATTTGAATGTCATTTGTTTATTCGAAAAACGACCGCTGGTTCGACTCTTGACTCCTCCTATATTATAGGACAAGGGTCTCAACTTGGTCTCCTCAGCGATTTCTAACTTGTCCGCCTTTGTCCAGGATTCTTTCGAATCTAATAGATCTCGCTCAGTTCTCGTTATCTATCTCCATTCCCGGAGATATAATCGCTCTTTATGGGCACCCCCATTATGGAGTATTGTGGGGTATCTTTGATCTTTATTACAAGCTCATGTAACTCATGCCCAACACTCCACAGGTCTAATAAACTAGACTCTTCTCCCCTTCACAAAATCAACTATAAACCCGTAGATAATAGTTGTAGGAGTCTTGAACCGGTCTTGATAACGTAGACAATAGTTTTAGGAGTCTTGAACCAATCTTGATAACGAACGTAGACAATAGTTGTAGGAGTCTTGAACTGGTCTTGCCTTATCAATGGAATGGCTATTATAAACCGCGGTGGATGACAACCCACATGCACACACCTTTTTCCCTTAGAATTTCTTTTAACAATGTATAGAGGCCGAAATAATCTATTGGTTGCTCTATCTAAACTCCAAATGGACAGAATTACATTTTCATCACGATTAAGCGAAGTAAAATACAGATATACATAAAGTTTGGAACTCGTTATTATTAGCAAATATGTACAAGAGCCTTGCAAGCGCACACACATCTTTATGTACAATAACACTACTCACAAAATATCTCCGTAGAAAGATAAAAATTGGACTTTTGTCCAAAGACATCTATCTAACACACTCAAATTACCAGATTCCTAACCCTACAATTGTTAGATTGGAAGAAAATCACTTTGCGAGTCACTAATAGAACCAAATACCTCCACCCACTAATTGACAATATTAGAATGAGACACATGGTTGAACTAACCACCTAGACTACGATTATAATTTCTAACTTATACATAAAATAAAATAAAATTTCAGAATTTACATGTCTCCCTTGTGATCTTAAACAAAATGATTGGCCTTTCCAGAATTTACATGTCTTTTTTGTTGTCTTAAACAAAATGATTGGCTTAGGATGATGCTCCTCCATGCATCAGACTCCCTAGGTGGAAAAGGGATTGGAGTCGTCTATAATGCGACTTTTTGGAGATTAAGAAATTGAGGTTAAATCTTGATTTGTTGTAGTTAAAATGGTTTTTTAACTGCTTATTTGGATTCAGCACCCTAGACGCTTTGATGAAACTAGCTATCAAACTTGCGATTCCAATAAATTGCTGTCGGATTTTGACCAGAAAAAGCCACCTAAAAGGCTTTCAAAAATTCTCATTATAGACAATTCCAAAGGGATTGACCTCCTAGCCAAATTTATTTAATTTGCTAAAAACATGGAAAACCCAAGCAAAGTGTTGTTGTTGTTCACATATATGATCATGTTGTTGCTTCATCTCTTACTTGAGTCTACCATCCCATACTTGATTCTTCAATGTGTCAGTTGCTCTACTAAGGTAATCCTACACAATCAACTTGATGTTGGATGTGATGTTCCTTCCTCAGTCTCACATTCTACTTTCTAGTTGCTACATCTCTACCATGTTGATGTAGTTTTTTCAGCTGAGTCAAATGTTGAAAATGAATAATATTTATTCACCATTGTATCATTTGTAATATTCCCTTTCTTTAATATGGTCAAAATTTTCTCACTGTATTTACCATGGTATTTTCCTTAGTTTCTTAGGGAAAACAGTTAAATAATGTTTCTAAAGAGTCCATCAAGCCTATAAAAGGGGATAGAAGTTAGGCATTTGGATCATCCTAAGTTGTCTATCTATTTTGTCTTCTGTGGAGAACTTGGGGAGACTAGTTCTAGTTGGATCATAGGGTAGTCTCTAGTTTGACCAAAGGGAAGAAAACTAGTGGGTGTAATTTGTTTGGTGGATCCATATTTGATGAGCAATCTTACATCTCATTGGCAAGGGTTTTCTATGTTAATCATTATGGCATGTATAATTTGCAAGCATTAATTAGATAAAGTTGGAATGGTAATTCCAATTGCAGGTTGCAGGTTACAAGGGCAGCTATGGATGCCAACAGTGATCGTGAGTTTTCCGGCCGCCTGAAACTTATCGCACCAACTTTCCGGCGAAGGAATATCTCGGTGATCGACTCCGATAAGATTTGGAGGAGACACGTGGAGGTGGGGTGACATCACCCTCTGACATTTATCGGACGATAAATGTCGGTCAGAAAAGGTCATCCGATATTCGTCCGATCGCAAGGGAAGTCTGCTTGCTGTCGGATCAAGGTCAAAACTGGGTACACTCTGCAGGACATGGGAATTGCGTCAAGTTTTGTCTTTCACCAGTAAATTAACTGATGAAGTACCTTCGCCATGCTGAAAATTAAATGGCTTTCGTAGATATAGATGAAGTATTTAATTTTATTATTTTTTTTGGTGATGCAGCTCGTTGACTATGTTTTTATGTTTTTTGAGTTTTTGTTGTTCATCGCATAAAAAAATAGAGAGGCCCGCAAAAGGGGAAGAACGCACAGAAGTGAAAAATAATTTTTTTTGGGGTTGAAATGTAATGTTAGGAAATGGTGAGACATTGTATTGAAGACATATGGTGAAACACAGCAGCTTAAAGTTTTTTTTGTAATGTAAGAAATGTAAAAACGCACAACAGTGCAGGAGGGAAGGTGAAGAAGTGAAAGAAGAAAAACCAGGGGCAAGTATGTAA
>APFE031731204.1:384287-396708 GCA_000404065.3 Pinus taeda | reverse complement strand
ATCTAGGAAAATATTCATCAGCAAAGGATATATGGGACAGACTTCATGACCTTCACTCAAAGGGAGCACTGACCATGATCATGAGTCAAGAAGGAAATTCTGAACCCATCATAGAAGCTGAAAATGAGAAGGTTGATCTCATCAAGCTTCAAGTGCAAGAAAGGGATGAAGAGCTTGCCAAGCTTAAGAAGGAACTTGATGAAAGCAGAAGGAAGCATCATGAAGAAGTCATATCCATGACAAATCAGTTGAATAAAGCAAAGAAGCAGGAAGATGCCTTGTCAAGTCAACTTGAACAAAGGCACAAGAGAGTGAACAAACTTGTAGAAGAGATTGGACAGTACAAGGTAGAGGTATCCTCCCTTAAGTCCGAGCTACAAGAAGCTAAGAAGCAGGCACAAGAAGCCAGGAAGCAAGCACAAGAAGCTGAGAAGAAAATGGAGAGCAGTCAAGCAGAAATCTCCAAAATGATGTCAGATATAATCTCTCTTAAAATAGCAGCAGCTGAAGCTACCCGAAGCAAGGAAGAAACTGAGGAACAAGTTGCAAAGAAGAATGATGAGTGTGAAAGATTAGAAGAAGAGATTGTCCTCCTCAGGAAGAAGGTTGAAGGGATGAACAAGATCATGAAGAGCTCTCAAGCTTTGGTTGACATGCTCAGCTATCATAGATCTCCATCTGATAAATCAGGACTTGGGTATGTAGGTGAATCTTCAAACAAGGATGAAAATGCTTTAAGAAAAGGAGATGTGAAGAAGCCAGAAAGAAATGGTGATGCTCTTAGTTCCAGCAAAGGCAAGGAGAAAAATGAAGGCTGCCATAGAAGAAATCCTGCTCCAAGTAGAAAACTAGCTCCAAGAAGAAATGTAGCTGATGGAAAAAAGGCAAGAGGCAATGGTGATCATCAAAGGATCTCAAGGCAGCAAGGCTTTAGAAGTACGCCAAGGAAACCTCCATCTCCCAGGTACCAAAGTTCATTTTTTGGTTATTGTTATTCTTGCTCAAACTTTGGTCATATGGCAAAACACTGTAGAGCATTTCATGGAGATAGATGTTGTGGTCCCCGACAATCTCCAAGAAATAATTTCACAAGAAGAAATCATGAATTTTTATTCATGAACAATGTTGAATGTTTCAAGTGTCATGACATTGGGCATATGGCACGAGATTGTAACTTGACATGGGCTCTTACACAAGCTATACCCATGCAAAAGAAGAAAGTTACACAAGTATGGAGAAGGAAGGAAAGGCAATCTGAAAATCCCTTGAACTCCTCAGTAGATCTAAATTTGTTTTGAGAAGAGTCTGCCAAAAGAAGACAAGCACACATTAAAGGGGAGCTTGTAATTTTTTATTGCTGAACTATCTTAACAGTCACTCTTTGATGAAGACCTTTTATAAGGGAAAAATATGAAGTTAAATCTACCATAAAAACAGATAAGAAAAAGGGGCAGCGCTCAAATGTGAACTACAGCAGCGCAATAAAAAAAGTATGCAAATCATGGAGACCCTCACAGCAGTGGGAAGATAGAACATAAAACAGGAGTTTTTGAATTTTTTGTTATGGAGCACATGCATTGAAATGCATAGCAATCGAAGGTAGTTTCCTTCTATGTAATGTGAGAGAACATACTCACAGCAGAGTGAGTACAATACACAGTAGTAAAAAAAATGTAATGTTTTCATATGCAATGCAGCATGCAAAGAAATGCATAAAGAGAAACAGGGACAACAGATTTTTAATGCACATGGGTGAATGATAATGTGTGGCAGCAGAAAAATGAAAGGAACTGCACAGCAGTGCATTGTGTAAAAAAATGAATGAAGACTGAGATTGTGTGAAGCAAGGGTGTAAAAAGAAAAGGCAGCAGACCGTGTTAATTTTTGTTGTGTGGAGAATGCAGCGCAAAACAGCGTGAGGATGATTTCTCTCTATGTGCAAGTAATGGAAAGTAAAGAGTTAGTGTATGGGCACACAGCAGTATGATGAAACAAAAAGCAGCCACAGTGCAAATTGCAGAGGCAACGCAGCAGCAAATAAAAACCCAGGGATGACAGAGTCTATGGTTATGGGTATGGACAACGGTGCATAAGAAAAGGCAGCAGCGTGATGGCAAGAAGGAGAAGCACAGTAGTGCGAAGAAAATGAAACCAGAACTAAGAGATAGTGAAGAAATGTGTTTTTACACAGTGATGCAAATAAGAAAATGCAGCGGCATGAAGTTTTTGTTGAAGAAATGAAAGGTAATGGACAACAGCAGATGTAAAAGAAAATTTTCATTTACAGCAGTAAATGTAAGTATAGTGAATGTGTTGTTCATTGAATTGAAGTGCAACATATGCAAAAGCAGTGAATGTAAGAAATGCTTACACACAGCAGTGTAAATTTGTAAGGTGGGACAGAGTAATTGTTCCAGAAATGACAAAGTATTCTGTCTTTGAAGAATGCACAACAATGCAGAGTTTGCAAATAAATGTAAATGAAGTGCAGCAACACAACAGCAAGTGTAGACACAGTAGTGTGGGGTAGACGCAGCAAAGAAGATGGCACAACAGTGCAACAGAGAATATGCAGCAGCAGCATAAAAGAACAATGTAATGAGTATGCACAACAGTGCAATGAATGTTTTGTTTTGAAACTGCATCTAAAGCAATGTTTGGCAGTAATCCCTCTGTGAGAGGAAGTGAAGTTCTTAGTGAATCCCTATGTTAAAGGGGAAGGTGCTTTTCAGCACAGTGTCATGGTAAATCCCTCTGTCAAGAGGAAGATGCTTTTTAGCATACACATGGTAAATCCCTCTATCAAGAGAGGATGATGCTTTTCAGCATAGTCACAGGTGAATCCCTCTGTCAAGAGGAAGGTGTTCTTCAGCACATTGTTATGGTGAATCCCTCTGTCATGAGGAAGGTGCTCTTAAGCACAGTTTCAGGTTAATCCCTCTATTAAGAGGAAGACTATTTTGTTGATTGTGGAACTGCATCATAAGCAGTTGGCGAATCCCTCTATGTGAGGAAGTGTTTGGGTAAGACTTAATGCCCAGTAGTTGAAATTAAAGGGGAGTGTTGGAATGGTAATTCCAACTGCAGGTTGCAGGTTACAGGCGGACGTGGGCAGCGATGGATGCCAACAGTGATCGTGAGTTTTCCGGCCGCCTGAAACTTATCGCACCAACTTTCCGGCGAAGGAATATCCTAGTGATCGACTCCGATAAGATTTGGAGCAGACACGTGGAGGTGGGGTGACATCACCCTCTGACATTTATCGGACGATAAATGTCGGTCAGAAAAGGTCATCCGATATCCGTCCGATCGCAAGGGAAGTCTGCTCGCCGTCGGATCAAGGTCAAAACTGGGTACACTCTGCAGGACATGGGAATTGCGTCAAGTTTTGTCTTTCACCAGCAAATTAACTGATGAAGTACCTTCGCCATGCTGAAAATTAAATGGCTTTCGTAGACATAGATGAAGTATTTAATTTTATTAATTTTTTTGGTGATGCAGCTAGTTGACTATGTTTTTATGTTTTTTGAGTTTTTGTTGTTCATCGCATAAAAAAATAGAGAGGCCCCGCAGCGCAAAAGGGGAAGAACGCACAGAAGTGAAAAATAATTTTTTTTGGGGTTGAAATGTAATGTTAGGAAATGGTGAGACATTGTATTGAAGACATATGGTGAAACGCAACAGCGTAAAGTTTTTTTTGTAATGTAAGAAATGTAAAAACGCACAGCAGTGCAGGAGGTAAGGTGAAGAAGTGAAAGAAGAAAAACCAGGGGCAATTATGTAAAACCATGAATTGTTTCACACAGCAGTGAAAAGTTAAAACTGTAAATCCCTATAATTTTTGTTTTTCACACAGCAGTGAATGTAAATGAAATATTTACAGAGAGTGGTGTAAAATTTCAAAGGAGACAGAGTAATTTTTGTTAAAATGTTTTGGTGAATCCCTCTGAGTGAAAGAGGATGAATATGTATCAGTAATTTTGTTTTAATGAATAGAAATCCTTTTATGGTGGTGCAATACTCTGTTCAAAAAGATCCCGGAGTAAAGGAAACAGACCATTGCTCTGTGTGCATGTTTTATTTTTGTTTGGTTTTGGTATTTTCCCATTGCAAAAAATTACCCAACAAAAGTGGTTGTGTTTCCAGTTTCCTTTTATGTTTTTCATTTTTGTTGAAATCTTACTTTAATTAAAATACTAAAGTGAACTAGATCGATTAAAAATTTTGAAGTTTCAAATCTTATAGTAGTATTAGAGATGTGCATCTTGTCAACCTAAAAGTTTTGTGCAGAGAACTTCAGAGAGATTTTTTCTCACCCTACCCATCATTTCCACCATTCATGATATTTGATATCACCCTAGTTGTTCTTTCATTTTCTATTTTCCAAAACCAATTGGAAGACTATATCTATATCAACGGAAAGTTTCGTGTGAAGAAAAATTATTGAGGTTTTCACATTGATTTTAATTTTGGGTTTGAGGGAACTGGTTTATCTGCAGAAACAAGTAGATTCATCGCACAGAAAATGGGTCAAGGGACCATAAGACTACACTGCAAAGCATAAGATAGAAACGCAGGCCACTTGACCACAATATTGGCCCCTCATTTTCACTACTACGGTTTTAGGATATCAATCATTCATCATTGCATTGGATTCGAAGACCATAAATCCCCAAACGTTTCAGAGCCGAAGGTCTAATTTAATGTTATAATCCCCATTGCGAAGAGCATAGGCATGAAGCAATTCATCCGTCCGACTTCATAACCCGATAAGCCCTATTTTGTCGAGAACATAATGATAAACTGGTCGCAGGGGTTAAGGGACGGCGTGCCAATCCTGCGGTTAGGAGAATCACTACAACACCACGGGTTTGGTAAAACGGTCGACCATCCATATAACTGGTGCGTCAAACTCTAACATTTCAACAGTTCGGTGATCATAGTTCCGTCAACAAGGGAACATAGCAGAACTGGAGATCACTCACAATAATTTTGTGCGCACTAGAATCCTAAAGACAATGGGCTATCTCTTGTTGCAGACCATTAGGGAGATAAGGTGTGAGCATCAGTTGCAGATCAGCTACTAAGGAATGTAGGCGCATCAACCACATGGTCGTGTGAATTAGGACTGCTATCGTGAATCAGTTGGAAACAATTACTGGGGGGCGCGTAGCAATTTTAGTAAGCCACGTTAGTTATTTATCCCTGCAAGGTTTGGCAAAGTTATAAGAGTTGAAAGACCATCATCTCAGCTCTGTAAAAGTCAAGAAATGACATATGTATCACGAGGAAACCAACAAAGTTTCCACCTTTGAGTGCCAGGGGACATAGTTGTGCCAGTTATGTGAACACAGCGAGGTGTGTTTTAGCAACAATCAGCAATGGACTTATCCATTGATCTGGAGGTGTGAGGGAGTTGTCATACTTATTAGTGGAATTTTGAAAAGACCACACATAGTCAAGGGCTAATACATTGGATTGCAGAAGGGTCATCCATTTATTATAATCGCGAGGCATTGAAGTCGAGAGAAGCGAGACCATCACATGTTGTGTACGCCGGTAGATTAAAAGTTGCCCACCTGTCACGTTGCTTTCCACAGCGGAGAGGAGAGGCCATACCCATGCACTAGCAAGGTCATAGAGGGATGAAGGGACATTGTCACGATGGTCGAAGGTCTGTGAGGGAGCCACCCCTGGGATTTCTTTACAGCAGGGCCAATGATCGAGAGGCCATTTACGTCAGATCTATATCTAGCTAAGGGGTCGTGATCGTTGGTGCAGAATATAAGCCACATCACCATCGATCGTAAGCTTATTTTTTATTGGACTGGCAATATTTGTAGTGCGCTTATCCAAAATTTTGGCAATAATGCAACACTGATTACACCGAGAGTTTCAAGGGCATGCGAACGCGGACGATCGATTTGAAGCCAATCGAGATTGAAGCATGGACATCTCTAAAAACAAGTAATGTGTAAGAGAACAGCTTGAAGGCCAAAGGGTAGGTAAGCATGCACCACAGGGCCCACAACATAGTACACATGCCAATCTCCAGTGATGAAAGGCCATATTCTGATGCAACCATTTATAGCAGTCGAGATCTTACAATTATAGTCCAAAGAAGAGTATGTTCGATAGATTTGAAAACATAGTTGTCAATGCGTGACTTGCTACAATTCAAACACAGCCACAAATATTTAAAAGAAGCATTGCAAGTCCAACGATATTAGAGGTCGTACATAGTAGAGGGAGTCGAGGGGGTGTGGGTGCAGATCAGCTAACGAGCACAAGAACTAAAAAGAACGCAAACCCGTAACATCGGTTGACATATTCATTGACCAAGAACTAGGGTACTTTTGCATTAGCTTGCAGAGAAGGAGGACTCACATCCAATGAAAAAAATTTAGTTTTTACCATGCTTTGGTCAAACGAGAATAAAATTTGAATTCCTCTTTCAGCAAAATATTTGGAAGTAGTTAATTGAAGTGATATGGATCTTGTTACTTAATTAGCTTACTGAATTCGATTTGGAGAAGCTTACCCACTGAATTTGATTTGGAGAAGCTCGAGTTCAGTTCTACATGATTGTTTACTAATTTATAGTAATCTATTTCAGCTAATTTTAGTTATTGTGAGTTTAACTAGTTCTAACTATTAGTAGTGGAGGTCAAGTTGTGGAAGTGGAACTTTAACCACACTCAATGATCAGCGAGTTAGCTCATCAATCAACCCAAAATAAATTTTGCATGCAATGAATTTGAGTTACCCAGTTGAGAGGGAGATTCAAAGGCATTGTACTATAAGTTGTAGCATATCCCCATGTGTACATATGGTGCATACTAAGATATTGACCTAAAGCTATTGCGCAATTTCTTAGTATGAAATTCCCAAGAAAAATGGGCAATTTCCCAAGGGAACAATGCAAGGAAATAGGGTCTTCATAAGGCTTAAAATTGGCTAAGTGTTGGTCAAGGTTCTGTCACTTAGGTACGAGGATAGACTATATGTTTGTAGGGTGCTCAGGCTTGAGCAAGCATTGTATTTTTTCTCTATTATCTCATTAATGCAATATAGATAGTAAGGGGTTTTGAGCAATGATTTCCCCTAGATAACTTTTTGTGCATGTGTGATGTTTCATTTTTCATGTCCATGATTCTTGTTTTAGATGATGAATTAACTTATGCACATAGTAGAGTATCTTCAAATCTTGTGATTTAGACAATTTCATGAGAAATATTGAATCTACACATTAATTTCTACATGGTATCAGAGCTAGAATCAATATAGAGAAGAGATTATGAGGTTGTCATTGTAGGAGGATTGAGGTCGTAGGTTTTCTTCAGGGCTCAGAAGATGAATTTCAATGGACTAAGGCTCGAGTATGACCTTAAGGGAAGCCTAAATTATGTTGCATGGAAGGACCACAGGGAGGAAGCATTCAAGGATAATGGGTTGAAGGAATTCATTAATAATGATATTATGAAACTAGCATCATCTGATGCAAGGGATATAATAGAGTGAAAGAAGTGTGTTGCTAAGGTGAGGAGTATCATATTGGAGGGAGTACGAGACAAAACTATCTCTAATATCCATGTGAAAGAGACTATGTATGCAATGTGGCAAGCACTAATAGATTTGTTTCAGAATAGTAGTGACCACAAAAAATTGGCACTCAAGAACAAGCTTTGAAATATCAAGATGTAAAGGAATGCGACCATTCCATAGTCCCTGAGCAAGTTCACACAATCTCGTGTTGAACTTGATCAAGTTGGTGTTATTGTAGCAGAGGATGATCTCGTGATCCTAGCCCTTCTAGGCCTTCATAAGAGCTAGTAGAGCTACCAAGATTTGGTAAACAGGAGGGAGAAACTATTGAAGAATTGAGGGCATACATAATTACAATGATTCTTCGATACATGATAACAATTTGTGAAATATTTAAACAATTTTCTTAACTTGATGTTTACTTCATTATTAGCATGTATATGTTAACTTCATCAAATTTCTATCAAAACAAAAGAGACAAGAACACAAATGTTTTGGCTTTCTACCAGGGCCAAAACTCTCCCTCTCGGAGAGGAAAACCCATGCATAAACTCTTCCTATAGAGATTCCATTGACGAATACCAAGACCCTGACCCTTAACACACCGTGCCTCTCCAAGACTAAGATATCAATCCTACTTTTTGTTGCTACTGAGGTCCTCCTCATTCTTGCACCATCGAAGCCATCACTACAGTGTCACTAAGTTCATCCACGACATTATGTCAACGAGGTCTTCTTCAACATGATGATCGTGCTTTATATCTTCACCATCACTGAGACAATTATCCTCATTAATTCATTTCATTAAGTAGGCCTAGCTATTATATCATTCCTCCATTACTAGTTTGTTGGAGCTTTAGGATTTTTTCTCCATATAGACTGTGATACTGCTCCTTATGTCGAGATAGTGAGATATAGATCTAAATCTCACTGTGGTGTATGATCTCTCTGTATGCCTATGATCATCATGGAGATTGACTGTTGTATACTGCAGGAATACATCATGATCTTTATGTCAACATCTAAAAATTGTCTTGATCCTTTTATTCGAGATAGATATGTCGAGATTGACATGCCCAGAATTTGTTGTGGGTACCACCTTTAGATCTTAAGTATGTTGAGAGTGACATGCTTAGACTTTGTTGCAGATACTACCTTCATATCTTATGTGTACATAGACTTTGCTATGTAGACCTTATTCATTGCTCCATGCATCGAGGTCGTGACTGCACCTAAAACCCAAACCAGGTGCAGTCAAACCCTGTGGCTCCTCTCTTCATGACTATGTCTGCATTCTTCATGACTGTGGCTTCCCTTTCGAAGACTGTGGCTTCATGCGTTGACTATGGCTACACCTCCTCAAGACTATGGATCCTCTTCTCCGTGACTACAACTCCATGCCTTAATTGTGACTTCACCTCCTTGTGAATGCGACACCTTACTGCGGCTTCATTACCCGAAATCTCAGAGAAGTAGAAGTGTGAAATTCTACCTATTGGTGCTGACCCTTCGTGGGTATTTATAGTGGTGAGCATTCCATATATGAGCTAACGTGATCCCATGAACCGATGGCACTCTTGTTTCAAGCCAACATTAAATATATTTATACATTTAATTTATTTTTGAGCGAACATGAACTCTATTTAATATTTTCTCTTGCAGACTTCTATTGCTTTATCTTGAGGCTTTGATCTTGGCCTTGGAGGGCTGCTACACTTGATGAAGACTTGCATACATTTACATGGACTCATGACATGAATCTTTGACATAGAAATAAATCCTAAAGACGTCAAGAAGAAGTCTTCATCTAAAGACACTTCTTGCTCATGAAACCCATGTGGCAAGATTACAAACATAAATTATTTTCTCTTATTACATCAAATACGAAGATCATGTCATTATGAAGACTGAACCTAGTTACACTTTCTTCAACAATTTGTCTTAACTAGGGAGGTATTCATAATGGTACTTGGTCATTCTCAATATGAATAATTTCTCATAAGAAGAATCAGATTTGCAATCCATCTATTATAGCATCATTTCAACCAACATTGTTTCCATTTAGCAAGGCCTTGAATAACACCTATATGTCTTACTTAGATCATAGCACACAATGTTGGTGAGACCAATGACTGATAGACACACATCATCATTGTCTCTATTAGGGTCATACCCACGCGGGTGTTCTCGATTATGCCCTACTAGGACTATTCCCATCTTGGGTTCCCAACACTCAAGAATATCAGTCCTCTTGCCCAATCTTGTCTTGGATGCCCTACCACATCCTCAAAGAGTGTCGGATGCCAGATGATTACACAATCCTCCATTCTTTCTTCCAAACTAAAGACAAGAATGTCGTGTCTCATTGTCCCTCTTAATCAAGGATGAGTTCCAAGTTTCTCTTTACTCAGAAACTTGCTTAAGTTCCTTTGCTCATAGGAACTTCCTAGAGCCCCCTCTTACCTAGGGACTCTATCATCAGTGCTTTATAGGGTCTTCTAATTGACTGATGATTCAAGCCTTTGATGTCATCAATTTCTTCACATGTAGGGTCAGCCATCGATTACTTTCCTTCATCATGTCATTCCTTATCTTCCAAGAAGTATCCTCCTTCACTTCATATCTGGGGCTTCCTTCATAAGCTCATATATCTTCACTTTCCTTCAATAGTGATTACTCTGGATTACGAGGTACATAGCTATGACATGCTTCACAACTATTCTTTCCTTCATCCTTCACACATACTCAGACTTTCTCCAAGAGGTCAGACACCAAAAACAAATCACATATTACCTTTTGGTGATGGTCTTCTTCCAGGAACATCTTCTTGTAGGCATCATTCATCCTGCATACATGTTGACACATCTCCCAATGATATATGTTGTCAAGGGTCATCATCTTTTCAAACTTCCATCAAAGTCTTCACAGCATTTTGGGAGATTTCCTGGCCAATCTTTCTTGATCCTCTAGATGTTGACTACCTTCATCATAGTTGCATGATTCATGATCTCTTCCATCCTATTTTCACTCCAAAGAACTTACATAGTTCTTCAATGATCACCAAGTACCTCATACCATATTATGAGGACATATTATGTTGATTTCATCTGGCTTGACTTATGTTTTTCTGCATCCTTTCGGAGGAGGAGATCTATTCCCTTTTGATCATGCTTGATCTATTTTTATATACAACCACATGTCATGACATTTCAATATCAAATGCAGGTACATATACAACCATACATACCTTATTTTCCTTCCAGTATTTTCCAACAGCTTCTTTGATTGAAAAGATATTCAATCCCTTGGTCTACTTCATTTTTCATATCATTGAATAATTATCTCATGAGTTCCAAAGGTTGGAATTCTTGATGAGATATTTGTTGCCTTCTTGGACTAGGAGATCCTCCACTGAGATCTCTATCAGAAATTGTTCAGGATCTACTATTTCCCCATCTGGAAAATGTTTCCTTTGCCCTGGATGACTTCTTCTTTTCCTTTAATGTACAATGAGATTCCCAAGAGCTATTTCTTTCATGATTCATGCAAGCTCTTGTGTGCATGATTCCACAATGCATCTTCTTATCATGGTCATATATGCAAGGAATTTTGATGCGATCCATTTGAGAGGGACACCATCTCACTCATAATTGAGATCTATTAGTCCCTCTTTCCTTGATCCCTTTCTTTAGCTACCTCCATCCTTTTGGTGATATGAGTACTATTTTTTCTTGTCAACTTTCCTTTATTTATCTGTACTTATTTGAGTTCTATCAGCTTGTCTTTCTCTATTTGACATAGAGACCACAAACTGTTGATCATGGTAACCTCCTTGTCCATGGACATTTGTTACATTGTTTATCAATATTAATATCAATGATGTTTATTTCATCATTATTCCCAGATCTCGTAACTGAGATCTCATGAAGGTATTTCTTCATTCTTTGGAACCTTCTGCACTTCATTTTAGAGAGTATATCCTCCAACATTTCATTTGACCTTCTCATGTCTCCTTTCTTACTTTATAGAACCTCAAGAGTTCCCATGTCTTCAAGGGAGACCTTTGATGTACTGACTTCACTTCTTCATAAGTATTTTTTTCAATCCTACTACAAGACCTTTTGATGACTATCTAACCCATAGATCTTCTTGCAATGATGAAGTCATTAAACCAAACTTGATTATAAAATAAAAGGTACTTACTTCATACGTGAAGATGAGATCTTCGCCTTGATTAAGGTAGATGCATTGATGCTTGGATAGGATTCTTGCTGAAGTTTATCTAAAAACCTTCAAAATGATTGGCCTGAATATCTAATCCTTGCAGCATCAACTAGATGTTGCTCGCCATGATGTAACTGGATAATGAAACATTTGATTTGAGTGTTGTCCATATGCTCTCGAATCAATTTGAAAGGTATTTAGTCTGAGATAGTAACAATCACTGAGATGTTGAAAGTGTAGCTGTGAGATATCAAAATTGTTGTTATTCAACAACCCTTACTATTGTAGATTTGATGATGTAGACTGCTTCTTGAATGTAGGTCTCATCCATTGATTGTAGATCCTTTAGTTAGATTTATGCCTTTACCTCTAAATGTTTCTTTTATGCCCCTTTCCTTATGATTTGGATTTAAATAGGAATGCAACAAAACACAGAGATAACCATATACACAAAGATGTAGCGGAAATAATACTTCATTTCATTAATGTAAAATACTGAAATATGCTTACAAACAGAAATGGTAATAAACCAATTAGGGTGATGGTAGCTTATCTCTGAGAAGAGATGTGGCGGCTACATGCCTTTGAACTATGTTACAATGAGGCTCGAAGGCCTATTTATTGTTGAGAAACAATGGAAAACCCTAAACAT